>GL501490.1:1834062-1851715 GCA_000149185.1 Mayetiola destructor
AGTCATAAATAGTTATGAACGTTCGATTCTCAATGCTTTGGTTAGTAAATGAGTATTGGGATTGAATATACCTGGGAACTGGGATGATATTGAAACTGTCCTAAAAGCATGTATAGATGAATACTAGATAGTAGATACATAGATCAAATACTAAAAATAAGTTTTAAGCCATTCGGGTATCTGAAAATTCGGCTAAGAACCTGTTAGAGCCTCACCAATCAACATTTTCAGTTGAAACTTGTTGCAATCAAGTCTCCTGTATATATATCAAACAATACACAGCTTAAAACTTGGAGAAAAATCAACCATCAACAATTCTCTCTTTCTAACTGGCCATTCTGAATAATTTTATCTGCGGGTGGAGAAAGAAATACATTTTCCAGAATATTTCCATTGCGTTCGCACATTGGCTGGAATGATAAGAGCTCGGCTCACCCGAATATTTAACGAAATTCAATCAGTGCGAGTCAGTATTTACACAACACACCACGACGCACTTCCAAGGTTTGGGATTAATTTTTATTTTTAGCAATGTGTTCATTGTTTGATGGCAAAGATTTTGATAAAGTTATTTCTTGATTTGCTCGCATGCATCCAAATGAGACGAACGTTCATTCTCCGAGTCAAATTATTATTTCAATTTATGATTTTCATTAAATTTAATTAATTATCGTTGAACTCGACGTTCACAACGCATTTCATTTTATCAATTCTGTTCATGCTAATCGAATTACCGTCAAAATTAATGAAAACAAGGGAAGATCGGCTGAAATTTCGATTTTTGTGTCTTCTTGGGTTTGATGCAGTTTTTAGTCTACACCATGATACAATTAAATATGAAAAATGCATTCGATCGATGAGACATTAAATTTAAATTTAATTATGTAGGTATTATTTCAAATGATCGAAATGATTGGGATTTTTCGTTTTATTTTTCTCGCTGGTTTTGTGTACAGAGAATTTTTTTTTGAGAAATGGAAAATTAATCAAACTATTTTTTTTTTGTTGATTTGGCATCACAATGATAAAATGATTGCATTGAATTTAATGATTCCGTTGTATACTAACAAATCAAAGCAGAAAACATATGGCTGACGAAAAATTCGTCAATTTCATATTTCGTATAAGACTTGAAATCAATTTATGTTTTCATTTTTTAATCATTCAGTCTTTTTTCTCCTTAGTGTTTGATTTCGTTCCGTTTCGTTTCATTTCATTTCATCCAAAGTTGTTAAACGGTTTGGTAGGAAATCTTTTAAGCTCAATGTATTTCGATCATGAATGCTCTTTTCATTTTGACATTCGTTTCATAAAATATCATAAGAAAATCGCCTGTGTACTAGTTAAAAACACTTAGATTCAATTTTGACATCAAATTCATTTGGCAACATACATTTTTTTTATAAAATATTAACCAGTTTTATTTTTGATGTTTCGAATAAACAAAAGTCAATTAAATGTTTGCTGCTTGGTTATGAAGTCAATTCCAAATTAACAAATCCATCCCATATTTAATATCGGACATGTTAAAATTAAATATCGTATAATTCGTGTTTCATGCATGAAAATATTGAACATTGTTCATCGGACAAGCATCCGATTGGCTTGACTGCAATCCAGAACGATTTCTTAGTCAACATTGATGAAATTGTTTAATATTGAGAATTGATGACAGTTTCATACTTTGTATCCAGTGCAAAATGAAAATTCATTTGCATGATACTTTGATAACTCATTTTAATGTCATTTGACGCATGATAACAATTAAGTCGAACCCGTTTCACATGAGCTTTCATATTTATCGTTGTAATTGTAGTGTAACTAGGCCAGAGAGTTATAACGAATGTAGCCAAGTGTCAAACTTTCGCGCCATCTGGATTTCTTATGAATTTTGTATACTACGATATCTTACAATGTGTTGATATGTTTTTCCACTTCATTCTGATAAGAAAACGACAATAGTACACAGATTTCATAAGGAATCCAGACGGCGTATCGGCTTATTATGATAGATAGTCGAAGAGTAATCGATTAAATATTCGATTAGAAATTGGTTTATGTTCACTTGACAGAATACGAATTACGCATCAAAATCCTTCATGAATGCCAGAAAATCCTGGTTTCGATTTTCATGAATGGGGCATTTCATAGATTCGATAGGGCCCAACTCGATTTTAAGTGTGAATGAGAGGTATATAGTGTCAGAAAGAGACAAAAATAAAAATGACGTATAAAATCTATACTTTGGTGGTATTATTCAAAGAATCATCCATGTGAATCATAATCTAATTTCTAATCGAATATTTAATCGATTACTCTACAATTAAAAATAATTGTAATTGTAGTCGAGTAATTAGATTACATGAATTTCCACAGGTCTACAAATATGCATCGTCCACTCTGAATAAATGACTCTGACCGCAAATTATAATTTTTTTTTACGGGATTTCAATGGATTTCGACAAGAAAAAGCTTGAATTGTGTGTGATGAAAGTTGTCACATTCGAACACAATGCCTTGAATTATTGAACGAATCAACTACAAAAGTATAAAAGCTCTGTTACTGTTCAAATATCGACTGATTTGGTTTTGTGTCATGGCTAGTGAAACGCAAATATGAATGCCTTTGGGTGGAAGAATTCGATACTTTAGATCGGGATTTGCTGCGCTGTTTTTTATTTTTGAATAGCTTATAATTCGCTAAATGAAAAATGTTTCGACTTTAGTATATTAGGATGCTAATATATCAATATATCTCAAGGGAAATGGACACGAGGAGATGTGCGCAATGGCAAGACGGAGAAGAAGATGGACATTTTGAAAAAAGGACGTTGTGACCATCCACATTCCATCCAATTTTTCCACTTCCTTCTCTTCTCCTTCTTGTGCTATTGTTCACTAAAATGCTATTTGTGTTCATTTTTTGTTTTTGTTTTTGCTGGTTGGCTTGTATGTCGTACATATTACTACATAATAAGTGTTGATGATTCAATTAACTATGATTAAATGTGCCATTGCCCATGATAAGTTTTGTTTTATTTGCGGTGAATATATGTTTGCGTCCGAGAATGATGCGAAAAAAATGAAGAATGTCGAAACATATTTGAAAGTAAAGATGATGAGGTGTTTGTAAAAGCGTATAAACGACAATTTCATATGGATATATTTGTCGATCAGAACGGCTTATGGTCGCCAAGTGTTTGTTGCTCGGAGTGTTGTGTTGATTTACTGAGCAGTAGCAGCAGCATTAGCAGTGGTGATGGAACAAACAAATTTATAAAGCCTATGGTTTGGAAAGCTCCAAACAATCATCCATTTGATTGCTACTTTTGTACTACAACTATTACGGTTGGAGTTAATCCATACAAAAAACGTTCAATTATATATGCCAATGTATCGTCGATTTCGAAACCGGTACTACGACGACTACAACAACCACAAAACGATGTTGTTGAAAGTAGTAGTACTACTAGTAGCAATGAAAATAATGCTTTAGTTGAATTTGAAACAGAATTTGTATGTGATGTAGATAGTAACGGCGGCGGTGGTGGTGACAGTTGCAAACGAAAAACTGTCAATGATTTTGTTGTAAATGATGATGATAACAAGGACAAAGAGAATGAAGATGAATATGATGATAGTGAAGATGACAATGACCACGACGATAAGAACAAGGACATTGACAATGATGATGATTATGATAGTATTTATTATTCAATAAACGATGAAAATTATATCGACAGCGATGCAGATGCAGGAGAGAATGAGAGTGCTGATGTCGATGATCATGATTTGGTGAAAACAGCAAGAAATGCAGCCACCACCACAACTGAAAAATTTCAATTGACACAGCCAATTTGCAATGATTTGGTACGTGATTTGAATTTGCCAAAGGTACATGCTGAATTGCTCGCATCCCGGCTAAAAAACATGGGGCTCGGAAAAAATTTCCGCATAACGTACTATCGCAATCGAAACCAGCAATTCGACAAGTTGTTTTCGGCTGACAGGAGTCTCACTTATTGCACAGACATTAACGCGCTGTACAAATTGTTTGGATATCGGCGGGGTCATGATCGGCGAATTGCAAAGGAATGGCGACTCTTTATCGATTCATCGAAATCGGCCCTGAAGGCCGTCCTTTTGCACAATGGAAATCGACAGCCTACGGTGCCCATTGCCTATTCGAAACGATTAACCGAATCGTATGAGAATTTTAAATTTTTACTAGCGAAAATCAACTACACACAATACGAGTGGCAAATTGTGGCAGATTTTAAGGTCATTGCATGTTTGATGGGCTTGAAAATGGGTTGGCCTTTGTATCCGTGTTTTCTTTGCTTGTGGAACAGTCGTCAGCCGAACAAACACTATACGCAAACAAAATGGCCTCCTCGGAAAGAGGCCGATACCAAGAAAGAGGCCGAGAAGTTTGGTGTCGTTTCCAAGGCGCTTGTGAAACGCGAAAAAATAATATTTCCACCGTTGCACATTAAGCTCGGTTTGTTTCAGCAATTTATGAAAACAATGGTAAAGTCGTTAAAAAACCCGAAAGCTGTACAGGAATGGCTCTGTGCCAAAAGAAAAAAACAAAACAAAACCAAACAACAGTCACCCATCTATGAGGCCATCCATTCGGAGAGTAGAAATGTTAATGCTATTGCACACATTTGCCATGTACTGTTGCCGAAAAAGAGTATTCCACTTATTATGCAGGGAAATGTTACCGGACCCGAAATCCGACAAATTTTGAACAATGATCATTTTATCGATATGTTGACCACACGGTACAAACGGGCCGCAAATGCTCTAAAAATGGTTATTTCAAATTTTCTTGGCAACCACAAATCCACTGACTACAAATATCATGTAAATGAATTGGTCGATAGCTTCCGAGAAATTGGCGCCAACATGTCGTTGAAATTACATTTTCTACGCGATCATTTGACTGAATTTGTCGACATATTGGGCGAATATTCGGATGAGCAGGGTGAACGTTTTCACCAGGACATTGCCAAAATGGAAAAACGGTATGCTGGTATGCAGTTTAAACACATGTTATCCGATCACTGTTGGTTTTTGTTGCGTGAATCTGAAAATTATCAAACAATGTGGACACGAGATTCAAAAGCAATATATTTTCAAAATGTTAACGATGATTCCGACAATGATTCAGATTCAAATGCAGATGCGGATGAAGTTGATGAAGATACGGTACATAGTTCTGACTGAGAAAAAATCGGATTTTTATGGGAAAAAAACTTTATTTATACAATCTGACCGAGTACGAGTTTTCCGGTGATTTCATACAAATTTGCCATGCTTTCGTGCTTTTTTCCGAAAGCGAAATTTACACGAAAAGAATTTTTTTTTTATGTTGCCAATACTCTCTGCCCGAATTTTATATAGAATATGTTTGTGATGGGAACTGATTGGTGTAGTAACCCATGTTGTTGCTCATCCTTCCGCATCATGATATATTTCATTCAAAATGCGAACAGATTCGGGCTCAACCGAAAATATTCTTTAAATTTAGTGTCATCGTCCAAAAAATGCCTATCTATTAATGTGTTGAATGCACCTTCGTACGTTCGCAGTTTTTTTATTATTTCTTTTTTAATGTCGGCAGAATACACAACAACGAAACAAATTCTTCTTCGTAATAGTAGACCGCAGAATAGTAGGCCAATCTTCTTTTTATGAAACTATTTTGCATTTTAAAACTTTATTTTCCACTTGAAATAGAATAAGAATGGCAATTGTGCTTGCTTCGTATGCGAATAAAAAAATAATTGACATTCATTGACATTTCAGTTTCAGTTTCGTTCTATTAATGTGTTGAATGCACCTTCGTACGTTCGCAGTTTTTTTATTATTTCTTTTTTAATGTCGGCAGAATACACAACAACGAAACAAATTCTTCTTCGTAATAGTAGACCGCAGAATAGTAGGCCAATCTTCTTTTTATGAAACTATTTTGCATTTTAAAACTTTATTTTCCACTTGAAATAGAATAAGAATGGCAATTGTGCTTGCTTCGTATGCGAATAAAAAAATAATTGACATTCATTGACATTTCAGTTTCAGTTTCGTTCGTATGCGACAACCAGTCTTAAATGTGTATTCGCGGGTTTGCTGTACGGAAAATTTAAACATAATTAATCTCGAAATTTTTGAAGAATAAATTAATTCTGAGCTCACACTTATACTCAGAATTAAATTCCCTACAAACCAAATACTTTTTGAATCTAAATGATGCCGAAATCAGAATTTCCATTCGTACGAATTAAATAATCTTTGACCAGTTTTAGCTCGGCCTTAGATGGAATATCTATATTTAGTTGTTTCAATGGATCGAAAATCTCGAAATCAAAATCTATAGGAAATAATAAAAAATGAATTAAATGAAATTATACTCTGAGAATCGAAAAATACAATATACCATCGCCTTGAATGTGGTTATTTGCCTAGTTATTGGCAGCGTGCAAAGCGATCAAGATTTCATTATTCTCCGTAAATCTCTTTTCAAATTCGGCACAGATCCAATCCAAAATTTCGAAATAAATTCCTTTGAGATTGACGTGACGACGACTTTGACCAATAGTAGATGTGACGATGCTCTGCGAGAGTCTTGAGTTTTGTGAGCATTGGCGATTTGACTAAATAAACATACATTAAAGAAATTAAAACACATTCGAAAATTCGTTTGAAAAAAAAATCGGAACAAGAATCAATGATATACCCGACGTGCAGCAGCTGTTTCTACTTCATTTTCATCGCCACATAGGTTAACCGCAGCTTCAGCATATTTAAAAAATTCTTCCTCTGCCCGCATTCCTTTTAACCGTTCGATACAACCATCAATTAATGGTACTGCTGCAGAGTATGATAATTCCCGACCTTGCAGCATTTTGTTCACCGGTTCAATTTCTTCGAACAAATCGGCTAAAAAATTTACCAGAAACCGAAAAGCCGGTTGTGATATCTTCAAGTAAAGACCACCAGCTACTAGTCTGTCATCGCCATCAACTAATACAGAATCTGAAGCGATTTCCAAACATTTCAGTATGTTTGAATAATTTTTTTTGATTGAACTAGTAGCCCGAGAGTGTGAAGACCAGCGTTGATCGATCAATAAAGGTATCGATTTTCCTTCATACAATTTGCGAACTTTGACTTTCTTTAAAAAGTTGTGTAGATTTGACACGAGCAAGAAAAAATCAATACATTCACGCTGATTCTTCACTATCTCTATTACAACCAAATGGAGCCGATGACTGAAACAGTGCACATACGGGATGACTTTGTTAAAATGACGTTCGAATTTCATCTTCAAACCGTTTAACCGGCCACTGTTTACCGATGCACCTAAATCGTTTGAAAAAAAAATTGCATCGATTGAAATAATTGATTATTTGATTGAAAAAAATCTAGGAAAAATGCGCATGAAATATTTTACCATCATAACATTGACATATCAACCGATCTTTCAAATTATCTATGCCACACTTATCAAACAATGTTTTCAATCTGTCGAAAATTCCTTCTGCAGTCTGATCATCGGTCTTTTCAAATCCAATAATTCTTTCAACTAAAATATGAAGAATCTCAGAATATAACGATTTTGTTTAACAAAAAAAAAAATTCATTCTATTACTTACCAACATCATCGTTTTTGTTAACAAAACGGAAAGCCACAGACAATATTTCTATTCCATGCTTATCTTTTGTTCCATCCACTAGGATGGTTAAATAATCGGCATGATTCATTTCGTTAACAATAAATTTTTGCAAAGAATTAGCCATTGCTTGGATTATTTCATTTTGCATTTCCAGAGAGGTGTATAGAGCATTTCTTGGCATTTGATCAGCACATCGCTTGAATGTTTCATTTTCGGCCATTATCAATTTCAACAAATCCGTGAATAATCCTAGAAATATAAATTTTACGAGAATGAATTATTTACAACAAATATAATAATGAAAAATGAAAAAAATACCTTTTTCCATGCACAACACATCGTCATAACCATCACCACGAAACGGTAAGCCATTTTTTGCAATGAAACGAATTGTGGAAATGATTTTCGAAAAATAAAAACGACGATCGGACAAAATTTTGGGACCAAGCAACGTATGAATATCTCTCTGATCTTTGATTGATCTATTATGTTCACTTGATTTGAATGCCGCTTCGATATGATTATTACCTTTCTCATGCTTCTTAAAGCCACTGTCACTATTCATTTCCTTTTTCCAGTTCGAAAAACCACTTGAAACGAATTGATCGTTTTTGTACTTCGTTGAGAATTTGGTACAAATGCAACAAAATGCGGAATCTTTGGATTTTGAATAGAGAAGCCAAGGGAATTCATCCATCCATTTAAGATGAAAGCAACGTTTCTCGGGTTTATTCTTTGTAGTATACATTGTGTACGGAAATTTATAATGAACCAATTGATCTGTATGAAGAAACGTAGATGCTATTATAAATTTGCAAAATATCAAATAAAATATTAAACTCACTTTTTTCGAATAAGTCGAGTTCATCAGATGTTGATGGAATCGAATCCACATTTACTTGATTGGCCGGTTCAGCTGATTCAATAACATTCACATCGGCACTGCGTTGTTCTTCAATCGAAACTGATTCTTGTGTCTTTTTGACACAACATTAAATTCGGCTGTTTTTTCATTTTATCAACTTAAAGAAACAAGAGAACATAACACATGAAAACAGTTTTTGGAAAATAATGAAAAAAACACGAAAAAAACATCGAAATACTTACTTATTCAATATTTTATTGACATAACCATGGAATATGCACGTTTTTAATATGTGTATAATTGTCAAAGATCAGATGCCATGTTGACATTTTAATCATATGACGTTTTACCTAAATAAGGCCCGTTTACACACTGGAAAAATTATGACGTGTTAACACGTTCCATAGATTTTGGTAAAAAATTCCAATTTCGGTTGGGGTGGCGAGAGCTTCGCTTGGGGTGGCATCGCCACCTTTTGCACCCCTCTGGCTACGGGCCTTTAAAATAAGTAAAATTGACAAATTAAAAAAAAAAAAAATACAACAGAATGGAAATTTCAAAAATTGTCTCAAATTTATTTTTAGCAATCATAAATAGTTATGAACGTTCGATTCTCAATGCTTTGGTTAGTAAATGAGTATTGGGATTGAATATACCTGGGAACTGGGATGATATTGAAACTGTCCTAAAAGCATGTATAGATGAATACTAGATAGTAGATACATAGATCAAATACTAAAAATAAGTTTTAAGCCATTCGGGTATCTGAAAATTCGGCTAAGAACCTGTTAGAGCCTCACCAATCAACATTTTCAGTTGAAACTTGTTGCAATCAAGTCTCCTGTATATATATCAAACAATACACAGCTTAAAACTTGGAGAAAAATCAACCATCAACAATTCTCTCTTTCTAACTGGCCATTCTGAATAATTTTATCTGCGGGTGGAGAAAGAAATACATTTTCCAGAATATTTCCATTGCGTTCGCACATTGGCTGGAATGATAAGAGCTCGGCTCACCCGAATATTTAACGAAATTCAATCAGTGCGAGTCAGTATTTACACAACACACCACGACGCACTTCCAAGGTTTGGGATTAATTTTTATTTTTAGCAATGTGTTCATTGTTTGATGGCAAAGATTTTGATAAAGTTATTTCTTGATTTGCTCGCATGCATCCAAATGAGACGAACGTTCATTCTCCGAGTCAAATTATTATTTCAATTTATGATTTTCATTAAATTTAATTAATTATCGTTGAACTCGACGTTCACAACGCATTTCATTTTATCAATTCTGTTCATGCTAATCGAATTACCGTCAAAATTAATGAAAACAAGGGAAGATCGGCTGAAATTTCGATTTTTGTGTCTTCTTGGGTTTGATGCAGTTTTTAGTCTACACCATGATACAATTAAATATGAAAAATGCATTCGATCGATGAGACATTAAATTTAAATTTAATTATGTAGGTATTATTTCAAATGATCGAAATGATTGGGATTTTTCGTTTTATTTTTCTCGCTGGTTTTGTGTACAGAGAATTTTTTTTGAGAAATGGAAAATTAATCAAACTATTTTTTTTTGTTGATTTGGCATCACAATGATAAAATGATTGCATTGAATTTAATGATTCCGTTGTATACTAACAAATCAAAGCAGAAAACATATGGCTGACGAAAAATTCGTCAATTTCATATTTCGTATAAGACTTGAAATCAATTTATGTTTTCATTTTTTAATCATTCAGTCTTTTTTCTCCTTAGTGTTTGATTTCGTTCCGTTTCGTTTCATTTCATTTCATCCAAAGTTGTTAAACGGTTTGGTAGGAAATCTTTTAAGCTCAATGTATTTCGATCATGAATGCTCTTTTCATTTTGACATTCGTTTCATAAAATATCATAAGAAAATCGCCTGTGTACTAGTTAAAAACACTTAGATTCAATTTTGACATCAAATTCATTTGGCAACATACATTTTTTTTATAAAATATTAACCAGTTTTATTTTTGATGTTTCGAATAAACAAAAGTCAATTAAATGTTTGCTGCTTGGTTATGAAGTCAATTCCAAATTAACAAATCCATCCCATATTTAATATCGGACATGTTAAAATTAAATATCGTATAATTCGTGTTTCATGCATGAAAATATTGAACATTGTTCATCGGACAAGCATCCGATTGGCTTGACTGCAATCCAGAACGATTTCTTAGTCAACATTGATGAAATTGTTTAATATTGAGAATTGATGACAGTTTCATACTTTGTATCCAGTGACAAAATGAAAATTCATTTGCATGATACTTTGATAACTCATTTTAATGTCATTTGACGCATGATAACAATTAAGTCGAACCCGTTTCACATGAGCTTTCATATTTATCGTTGTAATTGTAGTGTAACTAGGCCAGAGAGTTATAACGAATGTAGCCAAGTGTCAAACTTTCGCGCCATCTGGATTTCTTATGAATTTTGTATACTACGATATCTTACAATGTGTTGATATGTTTTTCCACTTCATTCTGATAAGAAAACGACAATAGTACACAGATTTCATAAGGAATCCAGACGGCGTATCGGCTTATTATGATAGATAGTCGAAGAGTAATCGATTAAATATTCGATTAGAAATTGGTTTATGTTCACTTGACAGAATACGAATTACGCATCAAAATCCTTCATGAATGCCAGAAAATCCTGGTTTCGATTTTCATGAATGGGGCATTTCATAGATTCGATAGGGCCCAACTCGATTTTAAGTGTGAATGAGAGGTATATAGTGTCAGAAAGAGACAAAAATAAAAATGACGTATAAAATCTATACTTTGGTGGTATTATTCAAAGAATCATCCATGTGAATCATAATCTAATTTCTAATCGAATATTTAATCGATTACTCTACAATTAAAAATAATTGTAATTGTAGTCGAGTAATTAGATTACATGAATTTCCACAGGTCTACAAATATGCATCGTCCACTCTGAATAAATGACTCTGACCGCAAATTATAATTTTTTTTACGGGATTTCAATGGATTTCGACAAGAAAAAGCTTGAATTGTGTGTGATGAAAGTTGTCACATTCGAACACAATGCCTTGAATTATTGAACGAATCAACTACAAAAGTATAAAAGCTCTGTTACTGTTCAAATATCGACTGATTTGGTTTTGTGTCATGGCTAGTGAAACGCAAATATGAATGCCTTTGGGTGGAAGAATTCGATACTTTAGATCGGGATTTGCTGCGCTGTTTTTTATTTTTGAATAGCTTATAATTCGCTAAATGAAAAATGTTTCGACTTTAGTATATTAGGATGCTAATATATCAATATATCTCAAGGGAAATGGACACGAGGAGATGTGCGCAATGGCAAGACGGAGAAGAAGATGGACATTTTGAAAAAAGGACGTTGTGACCATCCACATTCCATCCAATTTTTCCACTTCCTTCTCTTCTCCTTCTTGTGCTATTGTTCACTAAAATGCTATTTGTGTTCATTTTTTGTTTTTGTTTTTGCTGGTTGGCTTGTATGTCGTACATATTACTACATAATAAGTGTTGATGATTCAATTAACTATGATTAAATGTGCCATTGCCCATGATAAGTTTTGTTTTATTTGCGGTGAATATATGTTTGCGTCCGAGAATGATGCGAAAAAAATGAAGAATGTCGAAACATATTTGAAAGTAAAGATGATGAGGTGTTTGTAAAAGCGTATAAACGACAATTTCATATGGATATATTTGTCGATCAGAACGGCTTATGGTCGCCAAGTGTTTGTTGCTCGGAGTGTTGTGTTGATTTACTGAGCAGTAGCAGCAGCATTAGCAGTGGTGATGGAACAAACAAATTTATAAAGCCTATGGTTTGGAAAGCTCCAAACAATCATCCATTTGATTGCTACTTTTGTACTACAACTATTACGGTTGGAGTTAATCCATACAAAAAACGTTCAATTATATATGCCAATGTATCGTCGATTTCGAAACCGGTACTACGACGACTACAACAACCACAAAACGATGTTGTTGAAAGTAGTAGTACTACTAGTAGCAATGAAAATAATGCTTTAGTTGAATTTGAAACAGAATTTGTATGTGATGTAGATAGTAACGGCGGCGGTGGTGGTGACAGTTGCAAACGAAAAACTGTCAATGATTTTGTTGTAAATGATGATGATAACAAGGACAAAGAGAATGAAGATGAATATGATGATAGTGAAGATGACAATGACCACGACGATAAGAACAAGGACATTGACAATGATGATGATTATGATAGTATTTATTATTCAATAAACGATGAAAATTATATCGACAGCGATGCAGATGCAGGAGAGAATGAGAGTGCTGATGTCGATGATCATGATTTGGTGAAAACAGCAAGAAATGCAGCCACCACCACAACTGAAAAAATTTCAATTGACACAGCCAATTTGCAATGATTTGGTACGTGATTTGAATTTGCCAAAGGTACATGCTGAATTGCTCGCATCCCGGCTAAAAAAACATGGGGGCTCGGAAAAAAATTTCCGCATAACGTACTATCGCAATCGAAACCAGCAATTCGACAAGTTGTTTTCGGCTGACAGGAGTCTCACTTATTGCACAGACATTAACGCGCTGTACAAATTGTTTGGATATCGGCGGGGTCATGATCGGCGAATTGCAAAGGAATGGCGACTCTTTATCGATTCATCGAAATCGGCCCTGAAGGCCGTCCTTTTGCACAATGGAAATCGACAGCCTACGGTGCCCATTGCCTATTCGAAACGATTAACCGAATCGTATGAGAATTTAAATTTTTACTAGCGAAAATCAACTACACACAATACGAGTGGCAAATTGTGGCAGATTTTAAGGTCATTGCATGTTTGATGGGCTTGAAAATGGGTTGGCCTTTGTATCCGTGTTTTCTTTGCTTGTGGAACAGTCGTCAGCCGAACAAACACTATACGCAAACAAAATGGCCTCCTCGGAAAGAGGCCGATACCAAGAAAGAGGCCGAGAAGTTTGGTGTCGTTTCCAAGGCGCTTGTGAAACGCGAAAAAATAATATTTCCACCGTTGCACATTAAGCTCGGTTTGTTCAGCAATTTATGAAAACAATGGTAAAGTCGTTAAAAAACCCGAAAGCTGTACAGGAATGGCTCTGTGCCAAAAGAAAAAAACAAACAAAACCAAACAACAGTCACCCATCTATGAGGCCATCCATTCGGAGAGTAGAAATGTTAATGCTATTGCACACATTTGCCATGTACTGTTGCCGAAAAGAGTATTCCACTTATTATGCAGGGAAATGTTACCGGACCCGAAATCCGACAAATTTGAACAATGATCATTTATCGATATGTTGACCACACGGTACAAACGGGCCGCAAATGCTCTAAAAATGGTTATTTCAAATTTTCTTGGCAACCACAAATCCACTGACTACAAATATCATGTAAATGAATTGGTCGATAGCTTTCCGAGAAATTGGCGCCAACATGTCGTTGAAATTACATTTTCTACGCGATCATTTGACTGAATTTGTCGACATATTGGGCGAATATTCGGGATGAGCAGGGTGAACGTTTTCACCAGGACATTGCCAAAATGGAAAACGGTATGCTGGTATGCAGTTTAAACACATGTTATCCGATCACTGTTGGTTTTGTTGCGTGAATCTGAAAATTATCAAACAATGTGGACACGAGATTCAAAAGCAATATATTTTCAAAATGTTAACGATGATTCCGACAATGATTCAGATTCAAATGCAGATGCGGATGAAGTTGATGAAGATACGGTACATAGTTCTGACTGAGAAAAAATCGGATTTTTATGGGAAAAAAACTTTATTTATACAATCTGACCGAGTACGAGTTTTCCGGTGATTTCATACAAATTTGCCATGCTTTCGTGCTTTTTTCCGAAAGCGAAATTTACACGAAAAGAATTTTTTTTTTATGTTGCCAATACTCTCTGCCCGAATTTTATATAGAATATGTTTGTGATGGGAACTGATTGGTGTAGTAACCCATGTTGTTGCTCATCCTTCCGCATCATGATATATTTCATTCAAAATGCGAACAGATTCGGGCTCAACCGAAAATATTCTTTAAATTTAGTGTCATCGTCCAAAAAATGCCTATCTATTAATGTGTTGAATGCACCTTCGTACGTTCGCAGTTTTTTTATTATTTCTTTTTTAATGTCGGCAGAATACACAACAACGAAACAAATTCTTCTTCGTAATAGTAGACCGCAGAATAGTAGGCCAATCTTCTTTTTATGAAACTATTTTGCATTTTAAAACTTTATTTTCCACTTGAAATAGAATAAGAATGGCAATTGTGCTTGCTTCGTATGCGAATAAAAAAATAATTGACATTCATTGACACTTCAGTTTCAGTTTCGTTCGTATGCGACAACCAGTCTTAAATGTGTATTCGCGGGTTTGCTGTACGGAAAATTTAAACATAATTAATCTCGAAATTTTTGAAGAATAAATTAATTCTGAGCTCACACTTATATTCAGAATTAAATTCCCTACAAACCAAATACTTTTTGAATCTAAATGATGCCGAAATCAGAATTTCCATCATTTTTAGACAATTCATATATTTTGGAGGTTTGAGGTTACATATGCTTTTCGTTTGGGAAAATATATGAATTGTCTAAAAATGATGGAAATTCTGATTTCGGCATTATTTAGATTCAAAAAGTATTTGGTTTGTAGGGAATTTAATTCTGAATATAAGTGTGAACTCAGAATTGTTTTATTCTTCCAAAATTTCGAGAATAATTATGTTTGAATGTTTCAACGCACATACATATACACATTGCTTTTACACTTTTTTTAAATTTGTATTAACAACTGGTTCTGAGTGGAACAAAGGTGGTTCTGGCCTTTTTTGGTATTAAAAAATGTAGAACCAGCCTTGTTCCACATTTGTTCCACTCAGAACCAGCATTGTTCCAGGTTTGTTCCAGCCATATGTGGAACAATATTGGAACAAACGTTAAAGAATTGGAACAATGCGCGTTCTACATTTTTTAAGAGCAATACAGAGAACTCTCTAAAATAGAACCAGGTGATATTTTCCAGAATTCTCTAGTTTACTAGGGTGGCCTAAAATACTTGTCAGAAAGACAATTGCGCTCTGCTTTTGAATCGTTATCGCACCGATTGAAAACTTTGTGTAACATTGCAAACGTATCAAAGCGTAAAACGAAAATTCGTTCCATACGAATCAGTTAAACATTTTCTCTTTTTGAAATGAGGTCAATACATCATCATATAAAGCATCAATCACCGAACAATAAGATTCAGTACAAGACAAGATTAAGAGAAGACGACAGGCTTTTATCATTATACCAAAGCGAAAATCAGAATTTTTTTTTCGAAGAACCGATTGAAAAAAAGTGTAAATCTTGTAAAAAAACTGATCATGTGCGTTCTAGTTCGAAAAAATGCATAAACTATATTTTATGTTTTGGCGTCTGTTCGCTTTGACTGCTGATAGCAAACTTAAGCAAAAAAAAAATAATAAAACAAATAAAACATAATTAATAATTACAATCCAATAAAATAAACACAAAAATCATGAAAAGAATGGAGCGCAAAAAGAAAAAGAACCTTTGCTTGTCAGTTCGAATTCGAATTTGAACTGACAAGGTTCGTTATTTTTTGCGCTCCATTTATTTCGACATGGGACGCCCAAAAGGAATAACAAATAGGCACCGTGGGCCGAAATCTTTGAAAGAAATTTTTTTTAAAGTAACGAGCAAAGATAAAATCGATAAAATCGATAAAATCGATAAAATCGATGCACTAAAAACATTTGTTAAAATTGGATCGGCGTGCGACCGCACAAAACAACGAATCGAAAAAGCCGCCCGACTGCGGACGCAGTTTTCCGAGAGCAGTAAATCGGCGGTTGAACGTTTTTACCGAAATGGAATTTCTGTGAAAAAATTTTACGGCAAAAATCGCCAAAATCCATTTCAACCCAGAACATATTTCCCAAAGAATATTGTGCCGGATGAAATGCCAAATGAAAACGGACATATTGAATATCCAGAAGAAATCAAATCATCCAATTTGATTTCACGCATCCTCTACAAATTTAATAACGAAAGTGGTTTTTTGTATTTGGGCTTTCCGTTGTTCCGGGAATTTCATCACGCTTGTGTGCTTGACCAGTCTCGCAAAATGGCCAAGCATCAAGTTTACATCAACTCAATCGCTGAACCAGACAAAAAAACACAACACATAATTCGTGAACCATTTTTAGGCAGGCCAAATTATCGACCTACAAAAAAATCCCGATACATACCATTTATAACAAAACCACTTAAGGATTATCCGGTAATCATGCCAATTCCAAAAGAGGAACCATGTGATGACATGGAAAGCGTTAAACGATTTAAGCCATTTTTCATTAATTATATCGCATGGGATCAACGGAATAACGTTTTAAAAATGGGCATCACCGGGCGTCACAAAGTTTCAACAATCAAGCGGGTGATGAACATTATGGAAATGGCTGCTAGGATGGATCAAACAATTTCGCACCGATGCACACGGGTCCGCCGTTGGGCTCAGCGGGTGCGTATCAACCGGCCACTGAACACACGTCTTCAAACAAACACCAGCGATTTTGCATCGCCATTGTAATAAAATCATTCCATTTCTTTTTTCAGAACAAACATTAAAAAATTGGAACGAATGTGGAACGTTTTGCGATTACATATTATTGTTTTTTCTCAAAAAAAAAAAGGAAATTGTACGAAACCAAAAATTCACATACATATTCATTTATTCATTGAACAAAGCGCGAATCTGGAATGATAAGATTCACTATCCCGGTGCTTACAGCTTAATTGGATGGATCGGTGTCATCGAAACACATTGGAAATACATATGTACAGAGAATGCATAATTTCAATATTTTTTCCAAAAAGTATTTCTATTTATGTATGCCCGTCTTTTTGCCTAAATCTAGCATAGTGGCATTTGTATTTTCGAGACTTCTTTGGAAAAAACTATAAATAGTTTTATGAAGAAAAAAATTTTTATTCATACATTCTGACCGAGTAGTACGAATTCTTCGG
>GL501490.1:1867399-1881360 GCA_000149185.1 Mayetiola destructor
TAATGAGGTTAGTTAATGTATGACCTGTTGCGATTTTATACTGGTAACGCCATCTCTCAGAAAATCCTCAAAATTAAATTGCAGGCCCAATATGTACGGAAAAGCTAGTGTTGGACCTCCAACAATTTATTATCAATATATTTCGAGAACCAAGACTACGATTTCTTTTAAATTTTTACAGGAGACGTAGTTTTTAATGGCATTGCGATTTTACATAGTGGCAATGCTGGGTCAACCTCCTGAGTTGCTCAAAAATCAGCAATTTTTGCATTCAAATGAATACAATGACAGTGTTTCAGTTTTGAGTTTGACGCTAGGAATATCGACATACAAAGAAGGAACTGTAGCATCATAAATCACATAAACACATACAAACAAGTTTAGTAAACTGCTTCGTTAGTTTATTCTGCAATATTAGTTTAAAAATAATATTTTCCTAATTTTTTCCCCTATATCAGTTCAAATGATGTATGTTTCAATGATGTATTTATATTATAAATGTTCGTATTGAGCTCCCATCCAAATCAAATGGTGTCATCATTGTCTGAATCAACAATCAAGACGATATCATTTTCAGAGCTTAGAATTTTTTGTCCGAAGATACAAATGCATCGTCCTTCTTCCCGTTCTGATCTTGAGCAAATTCGTAATTTGATTCTTTGTATTTTTGTTTGAATTCAAACGCCTTTTTCAAATCTTCTATGCATGATTTGCACATTTCATCAGGCAATTTAGCAGGTGCCCAATGCAAAATTTACATTAAATTCATGCTAAATTCACGCTGTTTTACATTAAAAATTAGATTTACGCCATCCTACATTTAAATTGAAGCTAAATGTGTGGATTTGGCATGGTTTTAATGTGAGTTAGCATGAATTTGATTTTTAATGTAAACAGCTTGAGGGAAGTACTAGACTTAAGATTTGACTTTGCTTTGTTCGACGAATTACCAAATATCATCTGACAAACGAACGTATTCAATTTCAGTCAGAAAGATAAACAAACGGCTTTGCGTTTCGATCGACATTTTGCTTGATGTGGATACATTAAGTTATAGAATGGTGATATACGTACGTATATATATATACACTGCCAAGAAGCTTGGAAGTAACGCTTGATGTTGAATAAACTATGATTCTCATTTTATTTGAATTCCATTTTTGTTATTGATAGAAATGATTAGAGCGTGATAAATAAATTATGAAACATATGTTTCTGTTTGCTGTCAAAATTTATGAAAATTCCACACTCTTTTTTCGTAATAATTCGTTTAGAATATGGAATTCCATGCAATTTGGTGCATTTTGAAGAATTTGCTTTACTAGAGCTATCCCCCAGGAAGTAGACTCAGCATTTTCACTATGTAAAATCTCAATGTTATTGAAGACTTCGTCTCCTGTGAAAATTTAAACAAAATCATAGGTTTGGTTCTCGAAATATTTTGATTTGCATTCAAAAATTGCTGATTTTTGCACATTTGCTGCACTAAAGCAATCCTTCAGGAGGTTAAACCAGCACAGCTACTATGAAAAATCTCAATGCCATTATAAAATACGTCTACTGTGAAAATTTAAACAAAATCGCACGTTTCGGAATCCAGTTATTGGACTTTGATTGAGTCTCTCCATATAATTTTGTGATTTGCTAGAAACCGGGCTTCCTTGGGTGCTAGCGCCAAAATAGAAAAACATATCTCGAGATATTAAAGAAATAAATATTATATCAAAATTTCAGAGCTCTAGCTGCCATCAATGCTGAGCTATGCAGGACCGGGGTCTCTAGCGGTGCTAGCCCCAAAATAAAAAACATGCCCCGAGGTATGGCTAAAATAAATATTGTGTCAAAATTTCAGACCTCTGGCTGCCATACATGATGAGTTAGGTCCAAGACAAACACACAAACAAACAAACAAACAAACAAAAATTTCACGATTCTAAAGCTTGATATGAAACATCAAGCAATATACACTGCCAACTGAACTCGGTTGTAGTGCTTGATGTGCGGTATTATAAATAGTATAATTGGGAACAAAAATTGAAAAAAAAATGAGAAAAAAAAATATGAAAAAAAAATTTGAAAAAAAAAATATGAAAAAAATATGAAAATAATAATAATAATAATAATAATGAGATGATAAAATTGGATATCATTACGCGATGGCATATTATTATTTGGCACAATTTCGTTGATATTGTTCGCTTCGCACTTTGATTTCGGTCACAAGTTTTGTTTCCAAAAGATCTCTTGGCTTGATTTTTGTTAACGAGGACGAATGATTGTTATCATTGTTCAGTCCAGACGTTGTTGAGCTACTGGCCGAACTGGATTCGGCTGATATAGGCGAACCGCCCTTATCAATTGCCTTCGTTGTGTGCTCGGTACGATCGGTGTGCTTTAATGAGTTACATGAATCCGTAGACAGTTCACGTTTTCGTAAGCTAACACCAAACCGTGAACTTGCCTCTTCGACGCTTGGCTCCGTGTTAGACACATCATTTGTGGTCTTCGAAGCTGAAAAATGGAGAAAAATTTCAAGTTTTTATTTGAAATGCAACTCGTTCCGTGTGCAATTGCAGCACATAGTAATATTGTCGTTTGATCAAAACTTACGGCGAATGAGAGCCATTGATTGGTCACTTGAATCAAACTCTTCAGGTTGAGGCGGCAGATCCAATTTGAGGTTGCGGTGGAAATTCCAAGTCTGCTAAAACTGGATTGAAACGACTTGAGCCCCCATTTGCCCCACGAAATGATGAAAATATTGACAGATTTCCATCGGATTTACCTAATTTTATTAGTTTTGAAAATTATTACCAAATGTTTTTCAAACGGACTGAGATACATTTCTTTGAGTTGTCTGCGATCTAAATATGGAACTTCATGTTCCAATTGAAATTGTGCCGCAACTTGCAAATTCAAAATTCCATCTCTACTGAATTCGTGTTATTTTAAAGTACCTGTTTGTCCAGCTAGCGCACTTGGAGAATTGGTTTGTGTTGGTGGTGCACGTGCGGCATTACTTAATCCACTTTCATTCGTTTGTCTTATTGATTCTAGATATTCACATATTCGTGCACCTTGAATGACGACGAGAAAAACGGTTATTTATCAATATTTTCCTATTGAATTAATATTTCGGATCGTAGAGATTTTCACCTTTTGGTAAAGTACCATAGCGATTGATGGCTCGCTTGACATTTTGCACTTCGAGAGCGCCAACAGTGATTAACTGTGATTTCGGTTGCGATTGATTATTATTATAATGAAAATTATTGCTAGCATTTTGTTCTTTTTTTGTGTGCTGCTGGCCTTGTTGTGATCGCTTGCTATTGCGTGACTCTAGACTTCGGTTGCCCATCACTGGTGCTGGCCGCTTGAATGATCCCTGTAAATTTCGCTGAATGTGACATCTGCTTGGTCATTTTTTACTTTCGAAAAAAGTTGTTAAAGATTAAGACATTTGTGATTGTCATTTTGGGGCTTTTCACTTACCACTTAAAATGAGGTCCTCTAGCATTTTATTGTCATCATTGCGATAGGTTGAATCACGATTCGTTGATAATAGACTAAATTTGAAAAATATTGTTTGGGATTAAAGCTACAAAAAATCAATGGCATTGTATCATTGTAACACGTTACCTAGTACGCTTTGGTGGAGCTGGTGCCGTTTTCCCCTTTTTATTTGTTGTTCGTCGCATTTGAACGTTTGTTTTTATGGCTCCCGTTGAGAATGTACTCAGTTTTGAGTTAGTCGATCCAGTTTCTGAATATAGTATTGTATAAAATCCGACGTATAAGATTTTTTCTTCTTTGTTTTTTTTTTTTTTTTTAAAATATTCATTTTTATCGGCCGAATGTTACCTGAAATGGGGGTAGTTGATGATTCGATTGGAGCTTTTTTGTTCATGAGCGGTGTTGAGCTAATCTGTAAATTTCCTTGTAACTGTTTTTCGACTGCTTCAATTATTGACGATTCCTGACAAACGATCGATACATGTATTTATTTTTGGACAAATAATTTTCCCTATAAATTTGCGCGTTGAGTAAAAAAGAAGAAGAAAAAATGAAACAACAAACCTGAAACATATTCTCAAGCATATGATGAATATTCTTGAATGTCGGTCGCTCTTGTGCATGCCAATACCAGCATTGCCGCATCAAATCATATACTTCTGGTGGACAACCATTTGGACGTTCCATACGATAACCACTTTCTAATTTATGAAAGACATCCGTTAAATCAATTCCTGGATATGGTGACATACCATAAGTGGCTATTCCCCATAGAAGCACACCAAATGCCTATACATCCGATTTGATACTGAATTTATTGTAAGCTAATCCCTCCGGTGCGGTTCATTTAATTGGAAATTTAGCGCCAGCATGTGCCAGCACGCATCAAGCGAGCCAAACCAAAATCGGCCACTTTTACCAGATTATTATCGCCAACCAGGCAATTTCGCGCAGCCAAATCACGATGTATATAATTT
Organism: Mayetiola destructor; assembly: GCA_000149185.1. Classification (NCBI taxonomy): domain Eukaryota; kingdom Metazoa; phylum Arthropoda; class Insecta; order Diptera; family Cecidomyiidae; genus Mayetiola; species Mayetiola destructor. Next base: position 1,871,890 of record GL501490.1, read on the forward strand.
CGATTTTCCTAATAGCTCATGCCCGATGCAATTTGCGTTGCCATATATAATAATGCAACAGCGTCCAAATTTTCACGTCCGGCCGATCGTAGAAAATCCAACAAATTGTCATGGCTCATAAATTCCGTTATAATATAAAATGGTGGTTCTCTAGTACACACACCGATCAACTGAACCAGATTCGAATGTTTCATTCCTTTCATAATGGCCGCTTCTTCGAGAAAATCTTTGAGTGCCAGTGTGTCTTCTTTGAGTGTTTTTACCGCAACTGTATTGCCATAACGTTTCCAAACAGCTTCATAAACTTCACCATATTGACCGCCACCCAGCTTATGTTTAATCACAATATCCGTTCGGCATATTTCCCATTCGTCTGGTTCGGGACTCAACGGGAACACCGTCGGTTTATTTTGTTTTGGAGCCGGATATAAAAGTGGTGTTATTATTCCATGGCCTTCGTGTAAGACACTGTGATGATGCACAAGCTCGGCCAATGTATTGAACTTTGCCTCAACGGTAACATAAACTTTGCCATCGCTGTCTTCTGATATGCGATAATGATACACACGGCCTTCATACCTGCAATGCAATTACGATTTTGTTGAACAATGGTATAATTAATGAATGTGTGTGTGTGTGGATTTTTAATTTAAAAATACCGTAAACTGATGCTCCGTTGGCCTGGTGAACTTTCGCTCGCTCGCACAAGAAAACTGCCATTGATTCCCGATCTAAGAAGATATTCGGATGCATTCCTTGAAATGGGTCCATGATACCACGAATGCTTTTCAAGCGAATTTACTGGTGTCACATAATTAGATGGAACCTATCCAACAAGACCAGAATTTGAATGAGCCTCACCCCATTTACCCGATTTGTTATACGATAAAATTCGCACTTGTTCACCCTTTCGTAGGCTCAGTTGATTTTCACCACCAGCCGTAAAATCGTGCAATGTCACAAATAGCTGTGGATCATCTTCTTCTGGTCCGGGTGTTAACCGATTTTCCTTTGACGTCCATCGATTTGCTGCTTCAAAGCCGCCCGAATGTTGATTTGAGTTCAGTGACGATGAACCCGAATTCGAGATATTTGATATAATGTTTTCTTGTATTGGATGTTCTCTTAGGTTATCATCATTGTCACGAGTTGGTTACACTGTAAACTATAATAGTAAATTTATAAACTATAGTTTATACGTTTAGCACACTATAAACTATAATAGTAAATTTGAAATGAAAATGACAAACCTACAACGCTTCGTCAGATGGCAACTTTGATTCAAATAAATTTCAATATCCCCGATTTAAATGCAATCGTCAACAACATCGTTCAATTGCAGAAGAAGAGCCGCAAACGAACAAAAATAAAAATATAACCAATCAACTGAAGCAAATACAATCTCCAACAGAAATCCAATCACTGTACGATATCCATTTCGGCAACTCAATAGTTTTGTGGAAAATTTGGTTGACAATGCACCTTTTCTGAATTATTGTTATTAATTTCGTGAGACACTCTCTTTTACCGAATACTTATAGTGAATATATCTTTTCATCTCTCATCTGGTCATAAGATGCACGAAGTCATTGGTGTTTATGTTTTTTTTGTTCTTCTTAATTTTGATGAGATCTCAAACAAGTAAATAAAACTAAAAATCACATGAAAATTGTTAATAAAATGATCATGATTTTTCATCGGATACTTATCAATAATTCAAATGAAGGAGCTATTGATTCCATTATATAAAGCTTGAATAGAAATTAGAGAAAAACCAGATGTTAACACATAGTCAATTAATCTGCAGAAGATTTCTTCTTCTGAATATGTTTCAATCTGTACAAAAGTTTGGAATCCTTAAACATTTCTGTACTCAAAACACAGTCAATGAGTCCGCAATTTGTATGACCATCAAAATACATTTGCAGAGCGAAAAAAGGCCAATCGAAATTCGGGTGCTGTTCAATGTATTTTTTGAAGTCGAATGCAGCAAACATCTGCATTATTGATGACTCCCAATTCTCTGGCTTGTATTCATTACTTTTACATGCGACATAAAATGTAATGAAAAATTGTACATTCGAACTGAAAATGCCCATTCCGAAAAGTTTCGACATTCAGTCAATACTTTGTTGCCCATATCCCTGATATATGTACAAGTATCGTGTTAATTTTGATAACCCAATCAAATAATTAATATTCCTACTAAATCGATGAGATGCTGGAAACAAGACATTGATATTTTTTCATTTCTTATTATCAAATTTTTTAAAAGTGAGGGAAGAAACAAGAAGAAAAAGAAGAAGAAGAAGAAAAGAAGCAGAATTCGATAGTACCGAATACAAAAATATGCACCACAGGTCGTAACAAACTCAACAGTGCTATCAAATTTTTTATGTTGTCCGAACAATTTGAATGAAAACATTAAGATTGAAGATCATTTTTTTAGAGAAACATGTTTGTGCATTACTATTTTCGTTTTTGCTTAAGTATATTGTCCTAAGTTCGCTTAAGTACTCTTAAGTACGCTTAAGTACTCTTAAGTACGCTTAAGTACTCTTAAGTACGCTTAAGTACACTTAAGTACGCTTAAGTACTCTTAAGTACGTTTAAGTACACTTAGGTACGGAAATTTTTTTGGGACAATTTCCTGCCCGAAATTTTTTTTTGGGACAATTTTCTGGCCGAAAATTTTTTGGGACAATTTTCTCTCCGCAAAATTTTTTGGGACAATTTTCTGCCCGGAAAATTTGTTGGGACAATTTGATGTCCGGAAATTTTTTTTGGGACAATTTTCTGTCAGGAATTTTTTTTGGGACAATTTTCTGCCCGGAAATTTTTTTGGGACAATTTCCTGCCCGGAAAATTTTTTGGTACAATTATCTGTCCGGAAAATTTTTCGGGAAAATTTTTGTCCCGGAAAATTCCGAAAATTTTTCCAATCGATAGCATTTCCCAAGTTATACCTAAATCCAAAATTTCAGATCGATTAGACAACAATTGACCAAGATATCAAATTTTTGTAAGAGAAGAAAAAAGAAAGAAAAAAAAAACCAAATATAGTAATGCACATGTGGTGCATACAGGGATAGAATATAGCCTTATGGGAAGCTAGGGGCCCAAGGGGCGGTGTCGAAAAAGGGTCCTAGGTAACTGAATAAGTTGTTTGACTTTTTACTCACACGAATACAAAAGCCAAATCGTCAACATCAGCCAGAAGACAGTTGCAATAGAAGATACATAAAAATCGAAAAGAGAATTTATTTAACAACCTCGAATTGAATGCTTTATGACACAATAAAAATGCAATAACGATCTCGAATATAATTGACAAATATTAAAAGTAGTAATTATAAAGGCAATTAATTTTAAGATGTCAGATTAGAATCCACAAAAATCTGGATTTAAACTCGGTGGAGCACAGCTGGTGGCTTCAAAATTCGGATATCATGAAAAATTCTCATACTTTCCAGTAGACCTGATGAAATGCCAGAAATTTCTGATAAAATGCTATCGGAACTCGAAAAAATCCCTAAAAATCCACTAAAATCAGGATTTCGACTCCTTGGAATACAGCTGGTGGCTTCCAAGTTATGAAAAATTATGAAAACTTATTAAAACTACAATCTAGATTGATAAGATCCCAGAAATTTTTGAAAAAAAGACATAAAATCTCAAAAATCCCAAAAAAAATCCCCTAAAACCAGGATTTCTACTCTTTGGAGTACAGCTGATGCTTTCTCAATATTACTAGTCACTAGTCACTATTCCCGCCCAAAATCTACCAAATCCAAGATTTCAGATCGATTTCAATTCAGGAACTTAGGTAAATAGTGATAAGAAAAAGAAAAAGAAAAAAGCCCCAAATGTAGTAATGCACCTGTGGTGCATAAAAAATACACTGCCAATTAATTGACAGAATGCTTGGTGTGTTTGTCCTTTTAGTTATAGCTATTCTGTCGCCTTTAAAAAAAAATTAAAATTCTTCGATGATACGATTCAGTTTTTAAGAGTAAGTCCGTGCCAGTGTCTAGTTGTGGATCGGGAATACGGCAAATTAAATCGTTCCATCATTTAAAAATGTATCATTCATGAAATTAATGCTAACAATTCGTGTTCCCGGGACTACTCGGCTATTTAATATCGACCTGTACGGATTCCCATCCTCTAAAATAGAGTACTTCTAGTTCTATCACATAGCATGATTGAATCTCATTTGTCCGACAACTGAAATGAAACATGTTCGCGAGAAAGCCGGGAAAAAATTCACTTCGCTGAAATTGTTTGATTTTTATGTTGATCTGTGTTCCAACGTTCAAAATTAGTCAACGGTTTGTACGCATATGATGTCATTCCGATTGCATTGAGGCGGAAAAACAAGTCGAACATGAAAAGTCTGGAAATTGTTCTAAAAAGAACGAATGACGCGATTTGTTCCAACAGCCGTCGGGCAATCCAATATTCCAGCCTTTGTATGACGCTATTCGTATTTCCGTGAGGCGAGACGATGGTCGTAAAACGCGAGTTGAGATCACACATGGTCTGAAAGCAAAGTAAAGTAGTGAAATCAATTCAGTTCCGCAATTAGTTCAGGTTTGATTTTGAACCTCATTCAAAGCAACATAACTCATTTCTCTACAATCTGTGGAAGAGCATAGTCGCATTTTGTTTTTCGTCGACACTGTATTCACGATAAATCAGTGGAATATTATAATTTTCAATCGATCTCAACCAAAGAGAAAAAAAAATTGTGCATCAGTTAGTGGTAAAATTGTGCCTGTGCAACTCAACCCATACACCAGTGCCGAATCATCATTTCTTGGGACCCGGCCGGACATGTATGATTTTAGTTTAAAATAAAAGCCACAATCGGCATAGAGCAAGTGTGCCATTCATTTATTTCTATTTTTTTTTTTTTGTTAAAAAAAGCCGTTGCTAAACAAGAAAGAAAGACAAAAATTTCTGTTTCCTTAAGTCATTGTTTTGCCACATAAAACGGGCCTCTTCCGATTTGACTAGCATTTATTGTTATCACAAATGAAAGGGATCTCATCATCATTTGTTTGTGTACAAACAAAATTCTTGGAATTGCTTCTTTTCAGCAAATCTTATCAAAAAGTACAATAAAATAAAAACACTTTGTTTGAATTAAATTCATCGACTGAATGTAATTTGAGACAGGAACCCGATCAAGTAAATCTGAAAAGTGGAAATGCAATATAATAATGCAGAAATAATTTTCGTTTTGTTTGTTCGTCTCTGTTTCGAGCGTATTTCTACGCACTTTTTGTCTTCTCTTTTTTCTTTTAGCAATCAATTGAATTTTAAATGAATACAATGTTTGAGTTTGGTGCTTTGTTCATTTTTATGTACAACCGGATGTTGGCGGAATGAAAAGAGATGATGAAACACACAAAACATTCATTGCTTTGCATTACTTCACTTTATTTTACTGTTCTGTCCTGTGAACTGTGAATGAATGTGAACATTTTGAAGGAAGGAAGGAAGCGTAATGGTCATGTAAATATTTGTGTCTTTTGCTGAGCTCATTTCACAGTGCTAAAGCAATTCAAGACTGTTTCTTTGTGCTGATAAAATTACAAAATTTTACTCTGTGCCATGCTTTTTCAATTTGCTTTCAATTTCTCGTGCCTCCCGGCTCTAAGGATCATTTCATCAATGGAACAAAATAAAACTTCATGATTTTCGCCGATTTTTGTGCCATTTACAATGTGTTAGCAAATTTGAAATTGTTTCGACAGCTTCAATTGCTTTTTCTTTTTCAGCTTTAAGCTTTTAGCTCAGTGAATGTGGTGTACAGACTATAGACTCTATACTTTACCGAGTGAAAGATCGAATCGACGCATTTATTGTAATCATTTGTCAGACACAGTTTACTTTACTATTGTTGTGGTTGGTTATGTTCGGTTGTTGTTCTTCGCATCATCATTTATTTATGACAATTTCTTTTGAAATCGACTTACTTACGCAAGCAGTCCCCTGTTGCAAATGTGAACACTTCCATTCGGGAATATTAGTCATTCGTTGAACAACTGAAATTTAATTTTTCTATTTTATTTTGTCGAATAAATAATACAACATTGGCATACATTTCAGCTATTATGACCAGGCAATTCAAACGTCTTAACCGAATATTCAACACAACAATTGACATTTTCGAGAAATAACAAGGGTTAAATGCCGCTGGCGCTTTAGAGTTTTAATTATTATCAGCAATCCATCGAAAGAGATGGAAAAAAAATCCATCGAATTGTATACCGAATAACAATACACTTGCGTTTGTTCACAGCTTCCATTTTAGCCCATTGGCTGTGCGAATTTCGATTATAATATCTTTCCGTTTTCTCGGGCTCCAGCCGAGTTCATAATTAAAGGCGAAATGAAAAGAAATCAACTCTTATCTCACACTCATGTTTCAAAATAAGCAATATACAATCGTATGAAAATGTGCGTATAGAAAATGGCATTTTGTTCCCTGAAAGACGAATCCGTGGGCATATTATTTACATCGATAACGATAACACATTCCAGATCATCATCAGTGCTGGTTTTCCTTCGCTTTATTCGCATATCGGATCAGAGACAGGCAAACATAATATGAATGGCCGTATTTCGGATGCACAATGAGATTGAAGGGTACTTTAGACTCAATTCAACCGTTTACTTCTCCTGTTCATCCTTTGCCAAGTAATCATACTTTTGCCTACTGATGTTGGTTCAATGCGTGAATCTCGAGTGTATACTCTTTTGAAACACAACAACCGGCTATGCATTAAGTGGAGAGTTGATTTTGTGAAAAATGCAAATGCTGTTATAGATAACGCCATACACGGAATACTATAGCAGCCGAATCGGCTACTACTTGAGCGTAGAAGAGCCGAAGAGCCAAAGAGCCTTGCCTGAGGCGAATTCTAATTTTTAGATAATCCTTTATCAACATGCCATGCATAATAATTGATAAGTGATGAATATTATACCCGTCCAAAAACTCCACCTACAATTTCACATCGGAATCGTTTCGTTTTTCATTCGATGGCCTTCGTTTATCATGTAACGCAATTCAATCTGGACCATTTTGTGGCACGTATTTGGTCGGTTTTCAACATTATAATTTTATTGGTGCTCAATATGCGAATTGAGTGAATTTGACGTCTTAGAATAATGACCATGGATACAGTCATTGTTGGTTCCGTACCCAGTGAATTACCATTCGAAATGAAATTCTTAATTGTTTTTTTTTTCAATCGTACGCTAGTTGCTAGTGATTGAGTGTGTATGTTCTTTGTACATCAATTTTCATTAACTTCCAAACCAAATGAGAGATCGCTTACAATGAATTTTTTGTTCAACAACCCAATCAAGCAATGGATAGATTCTGTGTATGGCTGTGCGCTGTGCGTTCGATGCTTGAAAATTTATCAAACGATTTCCAAATCTTTTCATTCGAAGCGCATACGGAATTTCGCGCTTCATTTTCTCCCTCCAGTTTTCATTATTATTATTGTTGGAAATACTGACAATGAATGTATAACGAATGAATGAAAATGTTCGGATGAAAAACAAAGACTTAGAAGATAAAACGATTAAGTGGCAATCGAGCAAAGTTGCGCGTGAAACGGAAAAGAAAATGAGCATTTCCCAAAATGAAACTCCGAAATGGACCGAAATGGAGTGGCCCGAAAGAGAAAAGGATAAATGATGAACGTAATGAAAACCGTTTTGTGTACGCGCTTTGAATATGAAAATGTGTTATAATGATAAAGTTCTGAAAATTTATTTTCACACGCACTCGAAATGTCTGATGTTATATTAGCATAAGCAGCATTTTAGCCACAAGTGATGCACACCCGACCTCATTGCGTTGTACTGTTGTACTGTAAATGTGAAGTATTAGATACAGATATCCAATATCAGCCAAATTCGGTTGAATAATCATTTGATTTGTTTCGAAACTACAAAAATCCACATCATTACCTTTTATCTTTGGCTAAATGTTAATTCGATTAAATGTGAATGAATCGCATGATGCAAAACAATTTTCACTTAATGGCATTTTGTTGTTTGGTCACAGATGCCGTTTACAATATACATGCGCCAAGAGTTGAATGCTCATTACAAGCCGATCTAAATGTAAAACCGCATTAAACCGAATGGAAATCCTAGCAATAAACCACAAGTATTTTCTGCAAACATTGTTTGTTTAATTAAAGTTATTAAATAATAAATTCCTAACGCGATGCGCATATGAAATTATGATCTGTCTTCAGTTAAAAGGCTGAGAAAAAAGAATAGCCGAAAAGAAACTCTCTCTCTCTCTCTCTCGGTCCTACTTCATAGCAAATAAACAGTATTCCGTTTATTAAGTAGCAGCAAGAAGTTATAGCTCTTCAGAATGTGCAAGAGAAAGAGAAAAATCATCATAATTGGTGTTGTCAGTTCAAAGACGAATAAAAATGAATTCAAAATCGTTTTCGATTCCAATTCAAAACGTTAATAAACAAAATGATGATGCTACTCTCTTAGTCTGTTGAATATTTGATGCGAACGTGTCTGTGCTGCGCCAAGTAACCAATAAATCATCATTATTTTGTATATGAATATGAAAATCATTTGCAAAGAAACACTACAAAAACAACTGACGGCAATGGCAACTGACGGCTACCTCATAAAACGCCAGTACACAAACAACAAAATTTATCTATTTTTCGATAAAGTATGAGATCAAAAATCGACCACGAACACAGCGCGATATGCAACGACGCATTTAAGACGTGTGTTTCTGCTTCGGTTTTGAGATCCATGGCAATTCCATTTGTTCGGTGAATGTCTTAATGTTTCGGGGGAAAATGTACAAAATCGAATGAAAAATGAATGAAATCTTCTCGCAAATATTAAATGAGAAAGTTTACCAGAATACTCAGGAGTCCGATGCCCGATGCCCGATGTCCGGTGTTGACCCACTAGAATTAAAAATGTTTTGCACGTAATTTGAGATGAGAAAACAAATAGAATTATTATTATTATTATTAAACAACTGTTCATATATGCTGTCACATCGATATAATTTGATGGTTGTTGTTGTATAAGTGTGTGACTACATGTTCGCTTCTCCTTCATCCGATGGTAATGCGCGCATTTGTGTGTGTGTGTGTTTGTGCGTAATATGTCTTTGAAGCCACATCAAGTGTTTCAAGTTTCAATTTATAATTGTTGAACAGATCACACATATTTTATGAAAGAGAAAAAAAAACCAAAATAAAAATATGTTTCAAGCACATGATGCGATGATGGGTCGACATTTACACTTCAAAATTATTTCTACTAGCTTCTTTATTTAAAAGCAACAGAGAGCAAAAAAAAAACAGACACAAAATTTCTCGCAGTCATTGGAGTCCAGTGTTGATGTATTGTTGCTTGATCAATTTATTCCTCTGTGTATCGCATTATTTT
>GL501490.1:1881834-1907619 GCA_000149185.1 Mayetiola destructor
ATTTCTTCTTGTTCTCTCAACTAAAACACATTTAGTGCATCCATTTAAACTGTATCTGCTGTATGAACAATGTGCTCATTTTGGATACCCCAATGAATGAAATGTGTTGCATTTATTAATGTTAATTAATTGGAATCGAACAGAGAAAAACACAAGTCTTTCTTTTATTTCTTTTATTTCCCTACAACAAAAAAAATGTACACAAACAGAGCCCAGAACCAGTACAGAATAACAAATGTGTGAATAGATGAAACAAATGATGCATTCACTTGCTGTGTTCGGTTCAGTTGAACAAAAATGTGAGCAAAGTACACGCTGTATATACGATTGCATACTGGCCTCACTTAACTTTCGTTGCTTCTTTGATCCATTCAATTAACTAATTCATTTCAATTTGTTGGAGCTTGAAGTCTTCGTTTCTTTCTTTTTTCTTCTTCGTTTCTTTCTTTTTTCTTCTTCAATTTCTATTGAAATTGTTCCTATTGATTTCAACTGGTTACGTTGTTCCATTGATAGAAAAATTCAAAACGAACATCCCGACAATAGCTGGAGACGAACAGAGCGAGAGAGCACAAAAAATATAATTACTGAATGATTGGCTGAGATTGATTGAAAAATTTGCGATGTTCGGATTTGGAGGAAAGCACAATTCGTTCTGTGGATAATAATTCTGTCTTTCTATGACTATTTAAGGGAACGACGAAAATCATCAAATTCAATCGATCGATCGATACATTGATTGCATACTGTCATTTGATTCATTCATCGTAATTTGTTACAGAAAAAAAAATGAAGAGAAAAACACAATGAAATAAAACATGAAAGAATAAACAGAGAAAAAACATTCATTCGTTATTATTACGAGTTCTTATTTGCAATTCGTATGTTCTAACAGTTGACAGTCATTGCGACAGCTTATATCAAGCTCACAGCGATTAAGAGATAATGATATGGTGCTGGTAAAGCTGCACGGTGCACCATTGCACAATACACCGTACGATACTTATGCATGTATTTGAAGTTGAAAGGAAATAAATCGTCATAAATGCCAGACAACAACATATTGATCCGATGCTTACATTCAGTTTATGAAATTCACTGAATAATCCGGTCGTATGCATATTATTATTTCAATATATTCAACTTTCAGCTCGGCTAGAAAAAAGAAACGCTCGAATAAATTTGTTTGTTCGAGAGTCGCATCGACGTATTAGGAAAATTATTGCTAAAGGACAGTTTCATTTTTTTGAATGCTTTTGCCTCTTTTTCCGAGACATTCAGAATGATTACTTGCCATTTCTGCTTTATTAATATCTCATTTCAGAACAGGAAATGTTCCAAAGCCCATCCATGGAAAATATTATGGTTTTTTCTTCCAGTTGAAGAAAAGAATGAGAGTGTGGAGTGGTGAATATTATTGCTGGACTTTGTAATGAATGAAAAAAAAACATTTTCAAATGTTTACATGGAGCAAACAAACAACACTTTTTGAATGAGAAGCGATTTGCATATTCATGTTCACAAATATCAACGGTTCTTTTGTGCCATGGATATTTATTTGTATGTTATTCGAACATTCCTCTAGATATTGCGTATACATGTGCATTTGTGCATACATGTCGAAGAAATATTTATTTTATGAAAAAAAAACCGATCAACAAAATGAACTTTTTCTTTTTGGTTTCATTCACATTCGAAAAAAAACAGGATAAAAAAACTTTTTCAACCAAGAGCATATGATAAAAAAAAGGTTGCATTTATCATTTCATCAGCATATCACTTGACATTCATTGGGTTTCCACTGGAATCAAAGGCGCAACAAAATCCATCATTCATTATTATTATCGAACAACGCAAATCATAATAATGAAACGCTTGTGCAAATTTTTGAGTTATCTGTAAGTTTGAATATGATTCGATTAATGAGTACATGGCGTCGGAGCAAAAAAAAAAATAATAATCAGAAACTCCTGTGTGTTCGGTTCCATTGGAGCCGTCAATTTTAGAAAAAATGATTTAGCTCATTGTTCCGAAATTTCCATGCACACGTTTGGCACATGGGTGTGCAGTGTGCACTGTGCATGAAACTGTGTTCATCCAAAATGTGTAAATTGTTTATTGAATGAATGGATGATAATCGAGTTCAAAGCCCATAATAATAATAGTCGTCGATCTTCTTTGAATAGTAAAGGTTAGTTTTTGTTCTCGATCCCAAAATGGGATTCAGTTACGTCGTGGGCACGGAGACTTTGTGCAAAAATACAAAGTCATTCGACAAATTAATTTTGATCCACAGCAGCGGAAGTTTATTTTGCAATTGCGTTTTGGTGATGAGTTCATTCGATGCCATTGAGAATGATGATGGAATCAATGTGTTAGCTCATCATTTAGCTCAATAAAAAAGATATGCATGTCCAAGGGGCTAATAACTCTAGAATGAATAGGAAATATAGAGAGAAAATAATGCATAGAATGAAAATAAATAAAAATAGAAAGAACATGATGCATAGAATCAAAAAATGGAAAAAATATAATGCATAGAAGTGCTTATAAGGAAAAATGGATCGATCACATATTGTCCAAAACATATAAATCTGAAGTTTCGAAAAATGCTCCACCTACCCCAAGGGCGACCCTCCCCATCGATCACAAATTGTCCAAAACATATAAATCCGAAGTTTCGAGAAATGCCCCACCTACCCCAAGGGTGACCCCCCCCCCCCTTATCGATCACAAATTGTCCAAAACATATGTTATATGTAGAGGTACCGTTTACAGTGGTGAGTCTCCACTCCTCACCGGCTCAGTGATGACGTTATGCGTAGGCATAGCCGAAACTGGCTATTTTTTTTCCAGAAATGGTCGCCAAATTTCCAAAAGTGGTCGCCGAATTTCCAAAAGTGGTCGCCAAATTTCGAGAAACGTGGTCACCGAATTTCCAGAAATGGTCACCGAATTTCCAGAAATGGTCGCCAAATTTCCAAAAATGGTCGCCAAATTTCCAGAAATGGTCACCGAATTTCCAGAAATTTGGTCACAAAAAAAAGAAAAAGTCACTCAATTTCCAGAAATGGTCACCGAATTTCCAGAAATGGTCGCCAGATTTGTTATCATTAAGATTAATTTTATGATGATTGAAAGGTGCAAATACACCTTGATTTCGTTTTCTATTTGAGAACATATTTTCTTGATATGTGAATTATTCTGCTGAATTCTACACCAAACAAATACATACACAGTTCCATCAAAGTGATTTTTGTGGGCAACATGACGAAAAGAATATGAATCGGATAAAGACAGGAGCCTAAAATAAGTTTTGAATGGATATTTTTAGATTCTGCAATTTTTCATGAGAATCAGGCCAGATGAATGTTGTGCCACCAACTGTGCTCCATGGAGGCCAAATTCAGGTTCTAGCGGAGCTTTATGAATTATTTGGGATTCTATCAGGATTTTCTAAGATTAATCTGACCAAATGGAAATTGTGAGGTTCTCCCATGATGCTTCCTAAACTTGAACCCACAAGCTGTGCTCCACATATTTATACTTTATAAAACAATTTATCAGTTGTCGAAGGTTTTTTTTTGGATTCAATGAAATTTCCACGTTGAACACATTTAATAAAGAATCGATGCGCTCAGAAAAGGAAAACTCAAATGGTGTAGACTGACGGAGAGACAAAGGCAGCAACCTAAGGCCGACTTAGACAAAGGCGCTTTGATATGTGTGACATTCGGCCTGTGTACATTTTATGATGATCAACAGAATTTTAAAGATATTTCATAAAGATTTCTAGTTGAAGTGCAAACAGCTATATATTATAAAAAAATTTATCAGTTGTCGAAGATTTTTTTCGGATTCATGATATTTCTAGACTGAATACGTTCAAAAAAGAATGCGATGCGCTCAGAGAAGGAAAATTCAAATGGTGTAGACTGACGGAGAGACAAAGGCAGCAACCCAAGGTCGACTTAGACAAAGGCGCTTTGATGTGTGTAACATTCGGCCTGTATACATTTTGGAATGTTAATCGGCATTCACATGCTTTCAATAACAAAAATTTACTATCGAAATAAGTGAATTTTGAATTTTTAAGAATTTCGAAGAATATATTATGTTAAGCGACCATTTTTGGAAATCTGGTGACCATTTCTGGAAATTGAGTGACTTTTTCTTTTTTTTTGGTGACCAAGTTTCTGGAAATTCGGTGACCGTTTCTGGAAATTTGGCGACCATTTTTGGAAATTTGGCGACCATTTCTGGAAATTCGATTACCATTTCTGGAAATTCGGTGACCACGTTTCTGGAAATTTGGCGACCACTTTCGGAAATTCGGCGACCACTTTTGGAAATTTGGCGACCATTTCCGGAAAAAAAATAGCCAAATCTATTTTTCCCGTTATGCGTATTCTATTTTTCCATTTTTCCTTATAAGCACTTCTATGCATTATATTTTTTCCATTTTTTCCATTTTTCCATTTTTTGATTCTATGCATCATTTTCTTTCTATTTTTCTTGTTTTTCGTTCTTTGCGGCTCTTTTTCTTTTAAAGTTGTCCGTTCAATTACTTTTTCTCGCGTCATAATTCTATTAATAGAAAATATACAAAAAATAGGAAGCAAATGGACAAAAATAGAAGGTATAGAAATTGATAGAGACGCATAATGGAAATGATGGACACACATAGAAGACATATAGACGCATAGAAATTGAGTTATTAGCCCCTTGTGCATGTCATTCGAGGCTCAAAGGCAACTTTGCGAAGAACAAAATGCAACTGAATGATGTATGTGCATTTAGATTTGCATTTGCATTAGATAAATGTTTGCCGATCCCATAGATTGCAGAATTCTCCACAATCGAAACCACCAGCTGTGCATTAAATTCCATTTCTTTTTTGGGTTCCATTTTCTCCACATAAAATGATTTTTGTCATTGAAATGCCCGTTTTTGTATCGCATACAATTTGTCCATTCCATGATTATATTATCATAGTCCGATGCGAATGTTTGTCTCTTTGTTGGCATTGAATACGCGCATCCGTATGACAATTTTGGTGTGCATAAATTCGTTTGCTGTTTGCATTGTTTCATTATTTGAAAATCATTGAGGTCTGTCCGGAGCGAGAGCCGCATATAACATTTGTGCTTTAAAATAAAACCACACGATTAAATGACTATGCCTTTCTGCCATCTACAATGCCATTGTGAACGTTTGGTCTCTTATGAAAAATATTCTATAACTGAAAAATCAAAGCAAAACGGGATCGTGGTTCGACTCGCTGCAAATAAAATAAAACAATGCAAATTAATTGAAACGTAAACATTCGCCAAAGAGGTCGCAATTTTGAAATATGGAAAATGTGTATTTTGTATTGTGATGTGTTCTTGCTAGAAACACATGTCCATTGTTTGATGCGAGCGGGAGTGAGAGAGAGAGAGAGAGAAGAAAAAAAACAGAAATAACAAAAAAATTGATCGTAAAAAGATGAATGGATAAATGCGGATATTTACCAATTAATATTTTACCACGGAACGTGAAGGAGATGTTGATCGCATTTTTCATTTAATGGATAATGAATATTCCGCACCAGTCACTGAACGAATTCAATTTCGTTGCGAACAACGAACAACCAACAAAGCAAATCGTTATTGTTGGTTTTGTGTTTGTGTTGACGTGACAATGAAATTGCAATACTTACTCTCCCTCTCTCTCTCTCTTCCTTTGTCTTTCTCTCTGGATCTCGTTTATTTGTTCGGAAGGAAAAGCGCCTTTGTGAAAACAGTGGAAATAATTCGATTGATTCACCTTTTCAAAATGATATTCATGGTTGCGTCCGGTTTTCATTGTGTGATATTCCATGCTAGATTATCCATGAATTTTTGGAAAATCGATTTATTTTCCGTTATCCGTTCCCCGTTTCCCGTTCCATTCGTAACTTTTTGATTATGGCGATTTTAAGCCATGAAATTAAAATTGTTATGAGTTTGAAAAAAATTTTTGTCCGCATAGCTGATTTCATTCAATGTTCGAGCGAATTATTTTGCAGAGCGTCAGTTGCATTACCGATAAAAGCGGCAAATTAAATCAACATGATAATGTAATAAGTTGATGATGCCAACGCATTCGGCAGCAAAGAGCGACGAAAAAAGCGAACACAAAGTTAACTTTCACTCGGGTTCAACAAGAGCTGACCGTAAGCCCTTTCACGGGTTAACTGCATTGAACGTATATGTGAAGGATAAACTGTTTTAATTCGTTGCTCGTTTTATTTTTCTTTTGTGCCAAGATTTTTTGAAGCGAAGGAATATGTACATTAGCGAAATGATTTTGTTCATTCTTTTTGAAAAAAGCAGAATTACTGGCAAAATAACTTTGTGCAAAATATGAAAATACGAAATACTCTAACTATAAGGCAATCGACCCATTTCCATTTGTTCAATTTAGCCGATCAACTGTACCGGAAAATTCTTGTTAATTATTTTATTTTTATCAAACGAAAGTAAATATGTATACTCTGTGTAGGGCTTTTTAAATCCTTTTCAATTGGACTTCCGAATCAATGTTTAGGCTCATGGAGAACAGTAATTGGAATTTCCTCAATCTTTTATTAGATTTTCTTGTGACTTTTCTCGTTTTCTCCCTTTGACAAAAAACGTTTCGATTTGATTTCCCGTCGTTTGCATTCGAAAGCATCGATGTGATGCTCTTTGACCCAAGTGAATGATCTAAGTACATTTCAACGTATTCAGTAACGAGAAGATTTCGTAAACATAGTACACGCATAGTTCTTGATTCTCAACATTTAACTTGAATTATTTACGCGGCACTCCCAGTTCTTGCTATGCAAAATGCGAAAAGGAAAAAAACGTTCTTCATTAAATTAACGTATTTTCCCTGTATTATTAATTCCGTAGCTGATGAAATGTTAATTAAAACGATAGCAAGCAATTAATTTTGATTGGAAAAATTTAAATAATGTTTCGTTTTTCTTCTGGTTTTTCATTCATTTCAGAATCAACACATAAATGGTGTTTGATTCATCGCTACTATTTTGAAAATCCACCACCATTTCGTCGACTGCAATAAAACGAAGGCCGACGCTGCCTATAACGTCAACTAGTGCCCCACAGGTTTTGTCGCCAAAACGTTTGTGTGCTGTCACAACACCATATCAAACACAACAGGTAAATGAAAGCTAAATAATATTCCCATTGAAAATTTGTACGTATGGTAATAGCCGAATTGGTGACATTTTAGCACCGCATTTGGATGTGGTCACTCGTTTTATTATTGCACATAATATGTTTTGCTAACTTCTGGTGAAATGAAATTTTTCTCTTTGCATTTGTTATTTCATAGCATCATCAGGCTCTGTTGGCAGCTTATTCAATAGCATCTGAAACAGCAACTTTAAATCATCATCCACATTTACCGGCTGCTGTAGCTCATTTACAACATCAACAATTTCAACATCATTTGAATAAACAACAACAACAAGTTCAAACCCATCATCAAGCTTTATTGGCCAATCCAATAACTGGTAATGATTTATTCCATTTAACATCAATTTTTATTCTGAATAATGTCCAGTAATCGAAATATCGATTGTTGGAGTTTTCCTTTTGGCGACAGAAGATTATCTCTCTTGATGGTTGATCTCGTGATTCACTAGTGAATTCAATGGTTAATTTTGTTTTGAAAAAAAAAATTTCAGGAACACAAACGACACTTGCAGCTATCGCAGCCGCTAAAAATCAACATCAGCAGCAACAACAAACAACGCAACAGGTAAGCTATAGTCAGGTTACAACTTTTTGAAAGTCCGTCAAACCATCTATCATTGAATTGTTTCTCTTCACATGGAATAGCATCATCATCAACAAGCTGAGCAATTGACACCAATTACGTCACCATTGAAAATTCTATGGGACATATTGTACCGATGACATTATTGGCATTATCACAAAGCATGGATTTAGTTAATACAGCTACAAATGAAGAAGAGGTAAGTCTCTTTTCAACCCTTTGTTTTTTTTCTACTATTTCGATCACATAATCAATGATTCAAATAGATATGATCATTATTCATTATTATTGTTAAAAATATCGACCAACACAAGGCGATAACTTGTTAGCAAAAACATCAGAAACGGATGAAGCAAAACTTTTATGTGAATTGAATACAATACGGACGGAGCTCAGCTCAAACTGCCAACTATCATTTTGCAAGTGAATGGATACCATTGAAAATTCTATGGGACATATTGTACCGATGACATTATTGGCATTATCACAAAGCATGGATTTAGTTAATACAGCTACAAATGAAGAAGAGGTAAGTCTCTTTTCAACCCTTTGTTTTTTTTCACTATTTCGATCACATAATCAATGATTCAAATAGATATGATCATTATTCATTATTATTGTTAAAAATATCGACCAACACAAGGCGATAACTTGTTAGCAAAAACATCAGAAACGGATGAAGCAAAACTTTTATGTGAATTGAATACAATACGGACGGAGCTCAGCTCAAACTGCCAACTATCATTTTGCAAGTGAATGGATAAGACGTAGGACAGAGAAGCAAGAACAGACACTGAAAAAAAAAATCTTTAGAAATTCTGCCACTTCAAAATTCAATTCCTCAGTTTTATTTGTTTCGATTAATTAAAAATGTTTGTGTATTTGCGTTATTCGTCGTCGTTGTGGTATTAGCTTTGTTAACTGCATCAAACGAAAATTCACATTAAATGGCAAACGCCACATCTCAAGAGACAATGTATGTATTATTTAATGCAGTATCACTGACTGAACCATTTCATCGTTCTTGTCTATTACAATTCATTCGTGTATTTGTTTTGTGTCGTTTCTCATTCGGAGAAGTTTCGAGCAAACTCACATTAAATTCATATCACTTCAAATCTTTCTTTTGTTTTTTTTCTCTAATATCTCTTCTGGCATTTATTCGTTGTTCGTCAAACTTTAATTGTATCAGTCTTTAATGTTAACCCTCTTCCCTCTTCAGATTCGTAATCGGTTTCATTACCATCAACATTAAATTTTTTCTACATCCACTCTACTGGCATTTGTGATTTTAGCTGTTGTTTCTTGTAGCTATCGTGGTCAGAAGCAACAAATTTACGCTCAAATTGAAATTAAAGCATCAAACAAAATTCAACAGAGGAATTTTACACTAACTAAAAAGCAATTTATACGAATAAGAAAACATTGATAGGAAAACTATTTTCATTTCATGTCGCCTTTTTCTCTTATTGTCTAAGTACTGAGTGCACATCGTTACAGGCTTCAATATTCGCGAATACACACACACATACAGACATTCGCATATTTTACCATTCCGCTAACATTTAACGAAAATGGAAATATATACTTGTGATTTGAAAAAGAACAACAACCAGTTCTAATTACATTTAAACAATGCACGTCGCGAGGCCTCAATGTGATTCATATGCCCGAATGAATTGAATGTGTTTATTCAATATTTAACAACGTCAGAGAATTAATGAAAACGAAGAAAAAGACACCTTTGGATTGTTTACGATGCACGTTGCATTTATCTAACCCAGATGAAAAATGAGAAATCATTTTGTGTTTACACATTTTGTTTTCGAATTGAAAGCAGCATTCACTTTGAATTTGAATTGGTTTGTGTTGATGTCTGAAATACTCGTTGCATGTTATATACGATTTGAAGTGACATCTTGAAAACGAGCTATGTAATCAAATACGGTGGCGGTCTTGATACTTGACTAATGAGGGGTTTATTCGGCACGAATAACAAATCATTGCGAAACTCTCGGTTCTTTTTCTTTTTTCAATCACTGAGAATGGGGAATTCGAAATGAAAGGTAAAAAGAAGATTTTGAATGTTCATGCTATTTCTTATGTGTTGTGGCATTCGAAAAATGCACGAAATGGGAGTTTCAGTCTTGGGTTGTTCGTATTAATTTGGTCAATTATTATCATTTATGCATTATACATATTGTATAATAATAAGGCAAACAGTACATTATTTTAAACTTGGATCGGTTCCACTGCTAGTTTTCGTACTTGAATTTTTGATTCGATAAATTTTCAACCAAAACTTCCATTGTTTAATGTTTGCACTCGGAATGCTAATATTTTGGGATGAGAGTCACCCTACCCGACATCTAATGTATAAATATAATTAATAATGAACCTTGTTTCAGATTGATAACAATTATTGTTGCCAAGATGGGAGATCGACGCGAATTCATGAACATTGTTCACTCAACTTCTGATTGTAGTTCATTTTCTTATCATTTGATAATGTCCAATGAAGAGAAAACTGTAAAGAGACAAAAAACAAAATTGTAAACTGAGTCAGTGTGGCCATAAAATTTTTAAATATTGTATTTTTCAACGCTCATGAAGCCCATTTTGATTCAATCAATAAACGATACGCTTCATGATTCGCATATGAATCCATTTTAAGATTTTCCAATTAGCCAATCAACATTGGGATTGTGAATGGTGAATGGGAGATGCTTTTCATTGAATAAAAGATAAACCATAGCAATGTATGTATAATTTAGTGCGTTTCATAATTTAATTCACACAATCTTCTTCACTCTTACAACCGTTTCAAATAGTAAATCGTTTATGTGTTTTCTCATCCATTTATTGAATGAACTTTGTTTAGATGTCGACGATGAATTTATGGAAAATCGCTATTTTGTTACCAACCCCTAGCTCTTTTCTACCATGTGAGGTGTACACTGCAGGTAGCCAGATAAAAGGTGTCTACTTTTTGGAAGTGATGTGATAATTGAAAATCGATAAGCGAACATTTTGAAGAAAAACACTTGAGCAACGGAGCATCCAATTAAACATTTATGAATATTTCGAATTTAAATTAGTTGCAAACAATATTGCTCATACATAAGAGCATGTTGAATGAATAAAAACACGATGCCAACTTATATCAAATATTGATCAAGCAAAACAGTAAATATTGAAACAATTTCGGTTCCAATGTCAGGAGATCCACTTCACCATTGTACTCCGTTCAAACAAAGCACAGTTTGAATAAACATTCATTTATTTTCGCATTTCGAATGAAAACCGACTTCAGAATAAAAAAAAACATTGACAGAAAATTCGTCATCCACCAGTCACTATCCACCTTTCGTCGTATGTACAATGTATTTTTATGAATTTACACCATTGATTTGATCGTCCTCATTCAATTTCCGCTAATTTCGTTAGCACAAACATTTCATCCAAAAATAAGGCCTTTGAATGGAACAAATAAACATTATCAAGTTATTTCAATTGTCAATAGTATGGTGCATGGTGCACAATGTACAGTGCACAGTGCACATATACTCGAAGAAACCATCAATAAACAGGCAGACTAAAAATGCCATTGTTTACATAAATAACATTATCCTTACTCCGTTTTCGATTCAATGACTCTTTTGTCGACGTCGTCATCATCATCATCATAATGTGAGCATATGCTCCACATTCCACTTCGTTGGATTCTTTTGTTCCTGTCGCTCGTTCGTTCATTGAAGGATTTTTAAATTCATTCCAATGTATGTCATTCCATTTCGGTCTGTTTGTTTTCATTCATTTCCCATTTCCCATACTTAACCTTGACGCCATTTCAGACTGAATTGAATTATTTTCCAACATTTTGTTTCATTCTTTGGTGATTGAGCGTTGAGAGTTGAGAATTGTGAATTCTCTCGATTTTACATTCCATGATGGTATATTTATGACTATGGCCGATTTTTGACATGAGTAAAATTGCGCTTGTTTTCCATTGGCAGCGAAACTTATTGAATTAAACTCCGGATTGAGTTTGTGCGTTGATTGGTCCAGGCATTTTTCCAAATGAAATTGTCTTTATTTTCGTTTTATTTCCGTTTTTGTGAATATTATTTTGGATATAGACAGACAGTAAAATGATTCGTGTAAACTTCGAACGCGATGATTTTGAATTTCGTAAATTCAATTAAGTTTTGCAAACAATTTCCGTAATCAATTTTATTTAATTTATATTACAACTGTGAGTACCCCGGATTTGATACGTAAGCCAACTTATGATTCACTCTATGAATGGATGGATGGACCGTAGGAAAAATCAATGAAAAATTTCCCCCCCCCCCTTTAAAAAATATATTTTCTATTTGCTACAGAAAAATTCGGCAGACGTTGACTTTTTGCACTTTCCATCTGCTGAATATCAATCATTGAGCACAACACAAAACAGAGACATACAGAGCTGACAGCTCTTAGCGAGATGAAAAGACTTTATTTTGTGTCGTTTCGACTGTTCAAAGAATGTCGACTTTGTCCGATACAGAGTTCATTCATTCCGAAAAATTTGAACAAAAAACCGACTCTGGATAGACGGAAACATAAGTGGCGTATTCATTCAATTTGAAAATATTGTTATTTATTTTCGATTCGTTTATTAGTTGTTTTCCGCTTAAAAATTATTTTCCCTTCTTTTTATTTGCCTATGATTGTGTGTACACTTTTATTTGCCAGTCAATGCGGTCATATGATGATCAATCGATATTTTGGTCTGATTTTTTTTTCAAATACGATTTTCAGTTTGGCACATATACAAGGTAGTCGCATGCGACAACAAACTTTTCCGTACGCGAATAAAGACTTACACTACTCGACTAAAATTTGCTTATTAGATACAAAACCTTTTCTTTATTATTCTTTTATCAAATTAAATATTTGATGAGTTATGATTTTTTGAATTACACTAAAAACTGACTTTCTATTAAATTTGATTAACTTTTCACGAGTTTAAATTTTGCCAGTTCTATGCATGAGAGGGTGTTCAAATACCAACAGAGTATCGAATCACAGTCAAAAATGAATGACGTAAAATTCGTGTTCAAAAACTCTTAAAATACACTTTTTGATCTTAAGAATCCATTCTTCAAAATTAGGTTTTTAGGCTATTTTTGGGGTCTTAGGTGTCGCAATGTAAGGGAGTCTGGGCGAAATAATGTAATTGAAAGAAAAAATAGCATTAATTTTGTGATCAGCATCTCAAATTCACCCTAAAATGACATTTTTTTTATGTTTGGAATCTATCGTCTAAATTTGAGTTTTTGGACTACTTTTGGGAGCCATCTAGGTGGTTTTAGGTGAAATAATGGGGATGAGGTGAAAAATAACATTGAATTCATGATCAGCAACCCAAATTTACCCTAGAGCGACATTTTTTAGATCAAAATTGAGAATTTTGAAAATTTTCAAATTTTTCTCCCATATAAATGGCGTTGTTCGAGTTACTGCAATGAACCTAAAATTTTTTCTTTTGAATCTTATGCTCCCAAAATTTAATCAGTTCTTAGGTATGACTCAGGCTATCACCCTGTCCAATTCGCAAACTTTTATAATGCTTCTATCAAGAGTTATCGCATCAACAGACAGACAGACACACAGACAGACATACACCCCAATTTTGCAGACACCATCTCCAAATGCACTGATTTCACTCGGAAACATCATAAAAATGAAAAAGAAGCATTTTTGGAAGTTTTTGGTTTTTGACTGATTCCTATACTTTTCCAGTACATTTTGTACGGAAAAGAATATCTATGTTTTTCACATTTTTAATGGTTTTGTTTTACTATTTTCGGTATGGCTGTCTATCTCTTTTTCCTCTCAGTTCGAAATGCTGCGATTTTGGTGGCGATAAAAAGAGCTATCGTAGAAGCTGTCAACACTGAAGAATATCCAATTTTTCTGCGAACTTAAAGCGATTTAACACACTGAACTATTATTGAGATTGTTTGGATAATGTTTTTATTCTATCATTTTGGCTCACATTCGAAAGTTGTTTTGTTAGAATTCACGTTGAGCACATAACATTTTTCTTTCTTTTTTTTCAAAAATAAACACACAGCAAACAAATAAGCTAAAAGTAAGAAGAAATATGAAAAATTAAGAGCGCAGATTCTTTCAATACACTTTCACTGTCAATCTATCATTGGACAATAAATCACATTTGTTTATCTGGTCTCACTGTTTCTTTTTTGTTATTTTTGTTTTTTTTGTTGCTGTTTTGTATTTTGCACATTGGATATTTTTATTATCAGTATGCATTTTCATTGACGAGTAATCTAAAGGTGCTCTTAATTACTTTGTTCACTTTCTGTGTGAGTTCATATCCCTTGTTCGAATTTTGATTATTGCATATGTCTGAAACATTTTAGCCAAGACAAACAGTCAGCCCCACCGTATATTCGTCGTAGCCTCCATTAACTTATTTGCCTACAAATACAATGATTCATATTGTATTCGAATTGTCTGTATGTATGCATGTTTTGTGACATTAAAATAAAAACTTGCTCACTATGCTGATTATACGTACGGAGCCATCTATCGCCATATTTATCTTTCGAATGTTTTTTGCCGTTCCAGGTCTTGTTCATTGATATATATAAACATCACTATGGATCTTATGACAGGTATTCCGTTGCAGGGCCTAAGAAAAAAGTGGTCGCACAAAACTTTCATATGCAATACTTATGCGAATAAAATAATAAATGCGTCTAAATGTATTGAATTGAGTCAAACAAATTGTTTTATTCCTCTCGTTCGTATCCTACCTATAGACGGGATTCGGTATGTCCCCACAATTAGTGGCGTACAGGCGAATGTTCCCTAGCCAAAATTAAATTTAATATACATAGTCAATTAATCTGCAGAAGATTTCTTCTTCTGAATATGTTTCAATCTGTACAAAAGTTTGGAATCCTTAAACATTTCTGTACTCAAAACACAGTCAATGAGTCCGCAATTTGTATGACCATCAAAATACATTTGCAGAGCGAAAAAAGGCCAATCGAAATTCGGGTGCTGTTCAATGTATTTTTTGAAGTCGAATGCAGCAAACATCTGCATTATTGATGACTCCCAATTCTCTGGCTTGTATTCATTACTTTTACATGCGACATAAAATGTAATGAAAAATTGTACATTCGAACTGAAAATGCCCATTCCGAAAAGTTTCGACATTCAGTCAATACTTTGTTGCCCATATCCCTGATATATGTACAAGTATCGTGTTAATTTTGATAACCCAATCAAATAATTAATATTCCTACTAAATCGATGAGATGCTGGAAACAAGACATTGATATTTTTTCATTTCTTATTATCAAATTTTTTAAAAGTGAGGGAAGAAACAAGAAGAAAAAGAAGAAGAAGAAGAAAAGAAGCAGAATTCGATAGTACCGAATACAAAAATATGCACCACAGGTCGTAACAAACTCAACAGTGCTATCAAATTTTTTATGTTGTCCGAACAATTTGAATGAAAACATTAAGATTGAAGATCATTTTTTTAGAGAAACATGTTTGTGCATTACTATTTTCGTTTTTGCTTAAGTATATTGTCCTAAGTTCGCTTAAGTACTCTTAAGTACGCTTAAGTACTCTTAAGTACGCTTAAGTACTCTTAAGTACGCTTAAGTACACTTAAGTACGCTTAAGTACTCTTAAGTACGTTTAAGTACACTTAGGTACGGAAATTTTTTTGGGACAATTTCCTGCCCGAAATTTTTTTTTGGGACAATTTTCTGGCCGAAAATTTTTTGGGACAATTTTCTGGCCGAAAATTTTTTGGGACAATTTTCTGCCCGGAAAATTTGTTGGGACAATTTGATGTCCGGAAATTTTTTTTGGGACAATTTTCTGTCAGGAATTTTTTTTGGGACAATTTTCTGCCCGGAAATTTTTTTGGGACAATTTCCTGCCCGGAAAATTTTTTGGTACAATTATCTGTCCGGAAAATTTTTCGGGAAAATTTTTGTCCCGGAAAATTCCGAAAATTTTTCCAATCGATAGCATTTCCCAAGTTATACCTAAATCCAAAATTTCAGATCGATTAGACAACAATTGACCAAGATATCAAATTTTTGTAAGAGAAGAAAAAAGAAAGAAAAAAAAACCAAATATAGTAATGCACATGTGGTGCATACAGGGATAGAATATAGCCTTATGGGAAGCTAGGGGCCCAAGGGGCGGTGTCGAAAAAGGGTCCTAGGTAACTGAATAAGTTGTTTGACTTTTTACTCACACGAATACAAAAGCCAAATCGTCAACATCAGCCAGAAGACAGTTGCAATAGAAGATACATAAAAATCGAAAAGAGAATTTATTTAACAACCTCGAATTGAATGCTTTATGACACAATAAAAATGCAATAACGATCTCGAATATAATTGACAAATATTAAAAGTAGTAATTATAAAGGCAATTAATTTTAAGATGTCAGATTAGAATCCACAAAAATCTGGATTTAAACTCGGTGGAGCACAGCTGGTGGCTTCAAAATTCGGATATCATGAAAAATTCTCATACTTTCCAGTAGACCTGATGAAATGCCAGAAATTTCTGATAAAATGCTATCGGAACTCGAAAAAATCCCTAAAAATCCACTAAAATCAGGATTTCGACTCCTTGGAATACAGCTGGTGGCTTCCAAGTTATGAAAAATTATGAAAACTTATTAAAACTACAATCTAGATTGATAAGATCCCAGAAATTTTTGAAAAAAAGACATAAAATCTCAAAAATCCCAAAAAAAATCCCCTAAAACCAGGATTTCTACTCTTTGGAGTACAGCTGATGCTTTCTCAATATTACTAGTCACTAGTCACTATTCCCGCCCAAAATCTACCAAATCCAAGATTTCAGATCGATTTCAATTCAGGAACTTAGGTAAATAGTGATAAGAAAAAGAAAAAGAAAAAGAAAAAAGCCCCAAATGTAGTAATGCACCTGTGGTGCATAAAAAATACACTGCCAATTAATTGACAGAATGCTTGGTGTGTTTGTCCTTTTAGTTATAGCTATTCTGTCGCCTTTAAAAAAAAATTAAAATTCTTCGATGATACGATTCAGTTTTTAAGAGTAAGTCCGTGCCAGTGTCTAGTTGTGGATCGGGAATACGGCAAATTAAATCGTTCCATCATTTAAAAATGTATCATTCATGAAATTAATGCTAACAATTCGTGTTCCCGGGACTACTCGGCTATTTAATATCGACCTGTACGGATTCCCATCCTCTAAAATAGAGTACTTCTAGTTCTATCACATAGCATGATTGAATCTCATTTGTCCGACAACTGAAATGAAACATGTTCGCGAGAAAGCCGGGAAAAAATTCACTTCGCTGAAATTGTTTGATTTTTATGTTGATCTGTGTTCCAACGTTCAAAATTAGTCAACGGTTTGTACGCATATGATGTCATTCCGATTGCATTGAGGCGGAAAAACAAGTCGAACATGAAAAGTCTGGAAATTGTTCTAAAAAGAACGAATGACGCGATTTGTTCCAACAGCCGTCGGGCAATCCAATATTCCAGCCTTTGTATGACGCTATTCGTATTTCCGTGAGGCGAGACGATGGTCGTAAAACGCGAGTTGAGATCACACATGGTCTGAAAGCAAAGTAAAGTAGTGAAATCAATTCAGTTCCGCAATTAGTTCAGGTTTGATTTTGAACCTCATTCAAAGCAACATAACTCATTTCTCTACAATCTGTGGAAGAGCATAGTCGCATTTTGTTTTTCGTCGACACTGTATTCACGATAAATCAGTGGAAAAACGGAAATTAAATGTTACTCATGAACGTGGGGCAATGATAGACTGGCCATTCAACATTGTTGAATCTGATTGACAGTTTCGGTTGCTTTTAATGAGACATTCGAAAACGACATTATCATTCATTTATAATTTTTGAATTAAAACCATATTGACTCACTCAAATCTCAACGCTTAAGTTTATCTTTATTTGGGCTCATACATCAATTCAATATCATATCAAACAAACGAAATAGAATTCAATGATTTCAGTCAGATTTTTTTTCAAAGTATTATGCAAAAAATACACTGTCAAGCTTAACTCGGTAGTAGTGCTTGATGTGCGGTATTATAAATAGTATAATTGGAAAAAAAATTGAAAAAAAAAATAATAATAATAATAATAATGAGAAAAAAATGAGAATTTTTTTTTCAAATTACCCCCCCCGGGACCGGGGTGGGATCAAGGGCTAAACAAAAAAAACGACCCGATGGTTTTTTACAACCTTTCGAATGGTCCAAACTAGAAGTCATAAGACCCACAAACCACCGAGTTAGAGCGCTTTATAGCTTAATTACTTAAGAGGACCCTCCAGGGCCCGGGTGTGGGTCTAGGGCAAAAAAAGAACGTCCCCAGGGATTTTCACAAGCTGTCGAATGGTCCATATTACAAGGCATAAGACTCATCCCACACCGAGTTAGAGCTGGTACAACTATTGTATATACAGGGTGATCCAAAATTAGAGGTCAATATTTGGCATACGTATTCCTGGAGTCAAAACAAACAAAAAATGTAAAATAAATTTTTTTTCGTTTCGAACAACTTTTTCGAGAAATTACGGTTCAAAGTTTTTTTGGACCCCCATTTTTTTGGTCTGGAAGCCATCAAATAATTTAGGATTGTGAACGTATTTTTTATTGTAAAAAGGTCAGATATAGCGCAAATAAAAGGTATTGATGCCCTTTTTAACTCCTTATTCCGAAAATTCAACTGGAAGAAAAAATTATGGCGAAAAAAAAATGTTAAACTCAATTTTGTGGCCAAAAATCGCACCTTCTAACGAGAACTTTAGGTTTTCTCATAATTTTTGTATGAAAACGTATAGTTTTCTCGGCGAAATCTGAAAATTCAGAAAATTTAACCTGGAACCACCAATTTTCAGACACCAGACTAATTTATTACGACCCATCCATAACGATCAATTCAAAGAAATTTTCAAATTTTTATAAAAAATCATTCAAAAAATAAGTCCAATCAGTGATATCAATACGAACGGTCGATACAATCGTTATGGTTTCTATGAAAAGGTCCCATTATCTTTTGATACTGAAGACTTTTTCAGAACATTTTAAGGGTCTATCTCCACTTCTTCACATACCTGCCATACAAAAGTTCACTTTTCTGAGGTCTCAAAAATTGCAAAATTCATATTTAAAAATTTTTTGAGTCCAGATAATCGCTTTTGTTATCTACCTGACTGTGGTAATTTGAAAGGAGCATCCAAAAAGAACATTTTAAGTACTACAGGCATTGGCTCATTCTTAAGATTGAAGGTTACTGCTCATACTTTTCAATCAGCCCATAGATGAACAAAATCGGTCCAGTGTTTCCAAAGTTAGGTATCAGAAGTGATGCTTAAACCCAAATTTCCGAAAATTGTAAATTCATTTGTAGCCATATAGACCTTTGATAAACCTGTACCAAATTGCGGAATCTTATTTTTTCTCGTAGAGAAACCATCTGGCAAAGTTTCAGCCAAAAAAAAAACCCTACCCGCAAAAAAATGAACCTTTCATATGGAACTGTCGCTATAACTTAGGGACCAATGCGCCTAGGTCAAAAAAATTTCACTGCGACAACTAGACTTCAAGACGAATCTACAGTCAAAATTTCAGCCCGATCGGAGTTGATTTACTATGTTTAAGGTCGGGAACAAAAAAATGCAAAACGATTTTAAAACTTGATCAGTGTAAACACATCAAGCAATATATGAGAAATCATATGAAATTACCATATCCTACCGTAATAATAATAATAATAATTCGTTGCTCGTACCTCGCATACCAATATGAAAGAGAGAGAGAGAGAGAGAGAAAGAAAAGAAGAGAGAGTGCGTGTGTGTGTGAGATTTTTGTGTACGTTTACACTAATGCTAAGAAAAAGGATTAAATCGGCATTTTTATACTTCTACGCTAACATAGTTTTCTTTCTTTTCATCGCGAATTTTTCAAATCACACACCAATGAAAATGTATAAAATAACCTGAAAAAATTTCATTTTCCATGGCTACCTATGAATCGATCTAATAAATTGCACATTCCTATAATATTTAGAATATTGAAATTGAAAACACACAAATTGAATTCGTCATCAATATGTTTATTAGACATTTTGTTTACACAGTAAACTTTACAGACTAAATCAGACAATAAAAACGAATACAAATAAAGGTGTAAAATAAACAAATTGTATCAAAATTGTATTAACTTTCTTATCTCTTACGTTGAAATGTCACTCTATACATATCGTCTAAATGATCGTCTTTTTTCATTTGTATCTGTTTCCAATCGCGACCAAGAGATTGGATCAAAACATTGCATTCATGTTGCGTACTTGAGAGTACTATAATTAATTCCAATTCAATTAATTCGGTGAGTAGAATTTGATAATTTTCTATCAATAATGAAGCACGCCATAACTTCAGTTTTTTCAGCTTTTTCACACGTTTCGCCGAGTTCAGCCAAGCTGAATTTCCGTTTTTATAATTTCCAAGATGCAATTTTTTAAGGTTATCAAACACAAATGATCCAATGTAATGGTAGTCATTTATAAAAAATTTTTCAACTGTTTTGAACCGATAATATGGAATTTGCTCCATGGAATCATCTCTTAATGAATAATTCGAAATAATTTTCAAACTTTTCAATTCTGGTAAAATTTCACTTATCAATGAAAGTATTAAATCGACATCCGAGCATATAAAAACACGTAATTTTTTGATTTGACGATTAACACGTAAAAAAGAAATAAATGATTCAACATCTGGTTCAAAATCATTTACAGACGTGCTGAGTTCATTCATATTCGGAAAACATATATTTTTTAATATTTTAGGAATTGATGTTAACTGTAAGGAATTTACGTTCGGTATGTATTCTATCGCATCAATTTTTATATGTCCAGAACCATATAGTACGATGATTTTTTTAATTTTTTTTAATGGCTTATTTAGTGGCATAATGGGATAGTTCAGCAATTCGAATACTTCCAATGAATCTGCAGTGTATTCTAAAATGTATTCGATGATGTATTTATAGAAGCTCGGTTTAATTCCATTATCGTCCACCGCATGGTCAGATTCAATTCGAATATATTTAATGGATTGTCCAAAATTACGAACCAACTTAAACCACACTTTCGCCTCAGTAATAATGAAGATCGGTTTGATTTTACAATAAACAGGCAGTGGACTTACTCTTGCGTTCGGAAATTGAATAGCATCTATACTTATCAGCCAATGTCCATGTTTTCGGGAAAATATTGATTTAGCAATCGTTTGCAAGCGTCTACTGACACCACAAATATTTGTCAAATCTACTAATTCCAAGTAGGAGAGAATTTTTTCTATTGCATCGTCGCACATATCACCGAATTCTGTCAGCAGTTTGGTGCAGTTGGAATCTTCATGTTGAATTTCATGTTTCGATTCAGACCGACGTCGTCTTTTGACGTCGCTTGTCTATGAAAAGCAGGAGAAATAATTTTGAGAGAACTATTTTCAATGCAACCAAATGCTACTAAATAAATAACACAAAAAATTTACCACGAGCTCATCATTTTCAGCGGAGGAAGAAAGATGCGGTCTTTCAATATTTTCCTTCATTCTGCTGCTTATCCAACATTCATCGAATTAATAATATAGTATTATTGTCAATACTTCTAATGCCATCAAGTGTGAAGGAAAGCACAGAACCACAAAATTACTTAAATTAGAATAATTTTGCAGAAAATTAATTTCAATTATAACTTTTCTCAAAACGAAAAGATAAACTGAATAAATGGACGATGGACGATGCATTTGCAAACTAAACTGGTGCGACAATGAACTGTCACACACATACGGTGGAAATAATTCGATTTATACAGTGGTAACACTTAAGTATCGTTCTAATGTAACAACAGTGCCGGTATTTTGTGACAGTCACAAAAATTTTTTCTCCAGCTAACACATCGGATATTTTTGATTTGTCGCACGATTAAAAATGGATCTCAAAGGGCTGATCACGAAAGAACAGTCTGAATGTTCGGGCGTAAGAGATGATTTTCCGTTTGAACACGTATTCACGGACGGTGGCGATTCTTTAAAGTCCAATTGCGATGGTCAGCTTATTTTGTCAGTCAATTTTAATCAATCGGTCAAACTATCCGCCATCAAATTGAAAGCACCGGAGAAACATGGACCGAAAATGCTGAAATTATTCATCAATCAGATTGGAACTATGGGCTTTGATCAAGCCGAATCATGTCCGGCCGTTCAAGAGTTGATGTATGTTTGTTTTTCTAAAAATTTATGTTTGGCACTTAGCATCTATCAAATATTTAGTAATTTTTTTTTCTTTCTTTTATCTCGTTGCAGTGTCGATCCAAAGGATTTGGCAGGAAATCTTATCAATTTACAACCCGTGAAGTTTGCGATCGTAAAAAGTATCCAGATTTTCATAATAAACAATCAGAGCGGGAGCGAATTAACACAACTCGACTACATTGGTTTCATTGGATCACCGTTACCAGCGGGCAACAATTTTATTTCAACGGATGTGGATATTGTAAGGATGAATCATGAAATGAATTGATTGTTATTCTATCTGATTGTTTTTTCATTTCAGGAAGGCATTAAGCCACACAAAAAAAAGATCATCCAATTATTGAGATCAATGGAACGACCCACTGTTGAAGGTTTGAGTGATTATCTTGAGACTGGTTACAGTCCGGAAACTATCTATAAACTATATCAAAAAAGAGATGAATTATTGCCGATAATACATGATTCCAATTCGTTTGCTCAAAAAATTGCCGAAATCGTCCAGCAGCATCATTTAGATGCAGCTACCAAGAAAAAGAAAGAATAAACTATGCAATAAAGCAATAAATGCTAAAAGATATAAATTTTGTGTGTTTTTTATTTTCGTTTATTTCCGAATGAATCTACAATCACCACCACAACCTTAACAACTTCAAATGTTTTTCAAAATAAACTCTTCTGTTTCAAAAAATATTGAATATATAGTTTTTATTTATTTGTTGCGCTTGCTAACAAGTAAATGTAAAGCTTGATTGTAAATACAGTTGCAAATTTGGTGAATTTCCCCATTTGCGAATGAGCGACGTTTAACGTCTTTATTGTTTATTGGCACAGTGTGGAACATTGAAATCAATTGTACTATTGTTTGTTTTAACTGAGAATGTCTCACCTTGAATGCGACTGATATGATTATTATGATCGTTTAAGTATATAAAAAGAAAAAACGTTGTCCAGCAACTGGATTCGATTTGACAATTGTTATCTACTGCATCATGTTTAAGCCTATGCTATTAACTGAATTACATAACTGCATTGACGTTCCAAATGCGGATCCTGAATCTTGGTAGCTGAACTGTAAAACAAATGAGGAAACGTTTATAAAATCAGAATCAAAAATAAAAATAAAATTAAATTTCACCTGTGAAAAGTATGGCTCCTCTTGAATTGCATCCAAATGTCCTGAGCTATCGGGCGGTGTGAGCTCAACACTTTCGCCGGTGAATTCGGTGTCAAAATACCGTGTATCGGTATCTGGATGACTTGGGGCTTAAATGGTGGCGTTATTTTCTTATTTTCCAAATCTTTCCAATTAATTAAAGCGAAAAATGCATGGGCCGTAATCTCTTTTACATCGTCGGGCCCACCACCAAGTCGTTCCTTAGGCACTTTTGCTAAGAGTCCGCTGAGTAAAGATCGCGCTTCCATTGAAATATTTCGTGGAAATTTTACTTGTTCAAAAACAATCAATGAAAATAAAATATCATGATCTCGATTGTAGAATGGTAAACGGCCACAAATCATTTCATACATAACGACTCCTGTCATCCACCAATCCACCGCCAAGCCGTAATCATTATCGTCCAATACCTGAATGAAAAATTCACAAATTTAAATTCGAGAGGGAACGTTAGAGGGAGTGCAGGTGAAAATGAATGGAATGCATCATACCTCCGGGGCAAGATATTCGGGCGTACCACAAAATGTCTTCGTTGTTGCGCCGTATGTAATTGCTTCTTTACAAAGACCGAAATCAGCTATCTAAATTAATGTAAAATTTTAACATTTAAATACGAATAAGAAAACAAGATTGATTCGAAAAAAGAAGTGAATCGATTCAAATCGAACCTTTATATGTCCATCTTTATCAAGTAGCAAATTCTCTAATTTTAAATCACGATAAATAATCCCATGTGAATGAAGATAGCCCAAAGCACAAATTATTTCTGCGCCATAAAATCGTGCACGATGTTCTGTGAATACTCGATCACGAGTCAAGTGGAAGAATAATTCGCCCCCGTTAACGTACTGCATCACAAGACATAAACGATGTTCCGTTTGAAATGAGTATTTCAAAGACTGGTGCAAAGAAAAAGAAAAAAATGATTTTTTCCCCGTGTTTTTTTTTTTGATTCTTCTAAACAATAATGTTTATACGTACAATTATGAATGGGTGTTTTATCGTCCTTAGAACCCTATTTTCCGTGAGCGTGTGTTCAACTTCATCTTTTTGAATGACAACATCTTTCCTCAGCATCTTAATTGCATATAAAGCGGCCGTGGCCTTTTCACGACACAAAATTACTTTGCCAAATGTTCCTTTGCCCAAAACTTTCAAAAACTCGAAATTCTCTAATGTCTGAAATTGAAATGTTGATTCAGTTTTTGACCGCGGCCGAAATCGCAATCACCCAAGTCGAATACTCACTATTTTAGTTTTTCCACCATTCTTGCCAATCATTCCACGTACAGAAAATTTCTCGGATAGTTCATCTTCAGCTATGGATGCCATGTCAACGTCGGTCATATCGTTTGAACTAGATGGCGACATCGCCGTCTCACCCATTTCATTCAGCCGATTGGATACATATCTGGGAAAAGATGAAAATCGGTTGCATTGATTCGGAATTTTGGCAAAATAAAAACTGTGTTCACCTTATAGCCTCCATCCATTGATTCCGTTCCTGTTCGCTATCTACGTGAAATGTTCTTTCAATGACATTGGTCCATTGTAGACCACGAATGATAAATGTGAATGGTTTGGGTCGATCAACAAACATAATTTGACATCCGCGCACTGTGAAATTATTCAATTGATCGGATGAATTGTTGCCATCCGGTTTTGATTTGTAGCCTAATAATGAGCCATCGTCACGCAGTATGAAATAACGAGGCCGCCAACTTTTCATATATTCGGCTCTTTTGTAGAGCCAGCCTTCTTTTACAATTTGTACCGGTGTGCAAAATGCTCCTGGCATTACTTGACTAAGCGACATTTTATCAGCAAAAATAATTGATTTTTTTTATTCAATATTAAAAATTGTCCACGATTAATGTTATTACAAAACAGGAAAAATAGATTTCGTTTTTTTAAATGCATACAATTATTTGATTTAGGAATAAATAGAGCAAAATATTGATTAACAAATCCAGTTAATTTACAAATTTGACACATAAACGCACACAAATTGATTGATTATTGATTCTGAGGAACTATTTATGAATCTCATGATTTCCATACTATACTTGTTTGTTGTAAACAAACAAACACTTTCACTAATTTGAGTAATAATGGAAATTTGCCACTGCTACTATTAAATTTGGAATGAATTCGGCATTTCGTCCGCAGTAAATGCGTAAAAGCGAATATTTGTATGAGGTCCAATTTTCCTTTTCCCGCAATCTTTATCAATCGAAGACGGAACTCATCAAAAATAAATCCAAAAATATCTGAATCGAATATTTTACAACGAAAAATAAAACAAAACTTTAACAAGAAATATTCATTTGAAAATTTCGTAAATATGAATGAACTTTCTACGCAAATAAATTTTAATTGCTATGCAAAGCAAAATATAAATTCACT
>GL501490.1:1920823-1931073 GCA_000149185.1 Mayetiola destructor
TTGTCTAATTCACGAAACGGTACTGCATTCATTTTGCAATTGAGCAAATTTAAATTTCCCTTAAAACTAAATAATCTCTTAAAATTCTTTTTATGCCTTCAAAAGATTGCTGCTGCTAGAGGTTTGGCATTTAAAATGAGATTAAAAAATCGTTTCCGTTCCGTATCTTGGAAATTGTTTCGATAACAAAGAGCACTTTTCGGATGTGAATAATTGAAATAATTAATTAATTAATTATTGTAATAAGGATTCTAAAAGTGAAAGGATAGCGGGTGCCTTCTAGTCCATATCACATGGCTTCTTTCGATAATGGAATTATTTCCCTGTGTTTTTCAGCATCTCTAAATGTTGATAATAATCATAAATTTTTCCAGCATAATATTCATGATTTTTTAACGATGCAATAAGACCGTCCTTATTAACAAATGTCTCGGGATCTCTATCATAAGTAATTGGTTTATTATGCAAAGTTGTCATTTTGCCATTCAAAGCACTCAAAATAGCATGACCCGCACACAGATCCCATTTTTTAATTATACTTGAATGAATATAATTTGTAGCATTCCCATGCACCACTTCAAGTATTTTATATCCTGCTCCAGCTGCCGATATGATTGGCGTTTTTTCGTCGAATATTGTATGCACCATTTTTTCGACATCTCCTGAATGTGATCTGGACACGATTATCTTAGGATTTCGCACAGCTGCCATTCGATTGATTTTCTCGTTTTTAATGTGTTGCAAAGATTCAGATACGGCGACATCTTTCCACGCCCAATAGGTTTTCAAAGTAAATGGAAAATGTATTATGCCGATAACTGGTTCACCACGAATTGCAACGCAAACCATTGTCGTCACGTACTCGAACAACGATTCTACCGAACGAAAACCATAATATTGTTATTATTAATTTTTTCTATTGCAAATTAACGGCCTCCTAAATTAAAAAAATACCTGTGTATTCTTGGGTTGCATCCAATGGATCGATCCAGATAGTAATATCGTCTGTGCTAATGAAATAATCATTGGGCAGCACAATGTTCTCATCTATAACTGTTGGATCGATTCCGAAGGAATTGCTTGTCGTGCAATGATTCAATTCGGAATCTTCTTCGGAAATTATTGTCACTTTGGGAAATAAATGTTTCAAACCATTTTCCATGACACAATGAGACCGCAAATCGGCATTGGTTACCGGATCATTGGTCCCTTCTTTCGTTTTACCTTTGCTCCTAGCTTGTATATTCTTGGACACCGTCACTATTTCAAGGCCACCCATTTGCGCTGCTTGTATGCCTCCGATTAACAATTTTCGAAGATTTGTCTCGTCTTGATTTTGCATTATGTATGCATAAGGCCTTCGATGTCTTGATAAATTTGAATGACTAAAAATTAAATAATAAATCATTAAAATTCCACAAAGTGACACGATTAACATGCCACATTTGTTTATTTTCACCGAACCGCTCAGATTCATTTTGAATATTTGATGCAACACTTATTTTTCACGATTCAGACATATAAAAACTTCTATGAATTTTTCACTCGTATCACGAATAAGATAATGTTTACATCTGACATGTACGTCAATGTACTGTCGTCACAACAACTGTCAGTTTTTGATTCGCTACGATTTCCTTTGAAAATGACATTTTAATGGGATTTCTTTTCGCCGTTGCATTTTTTCTGGCCGAATATATAACGGCCCTTAATAGCAGATTTGAAATGACTTCCAAACGAATCTTCCTTGGGAAATTTGTTCTAAATACATACAATGATAGGTATTATCACAATAATACTGGGAAATTGAGCGAAAAGAACGCAAACATACGGTACGTTTCCATGACAACGTCCATGAATGGAACCAAAACAAATAGTTGGAATCATTTTTCACATCAGTTAAAATGACCGAATGGCCAATAACTATTAATTCGGAAAGCACCAAAGATAATAATCGCATTTCATTATTCCAACATAAAAACAAAATCATTGGTAGACCAAATTTAACATAATCATCTTTTATTGAATTCAATGTTCCTAAATGAACTTAAATAATTTCAGAGAGTCCGATCGGTTCGAGTCTATGTCTTCAAATTTTGTTATTCATCAATGTTTATCTGTCACCAATTTGGATCATATCACAGCTTCAGTTTTTCTATGAACACGCATTCGATGAAACCGGCAAGCATAATCAAGTCGTTCTGGGATTCGGACTATTTCTAATAGCCGCTCCGCTGGAAATTTGTCGCCTCTATTTGGGATATTCGGGCAATTTAAAAGAAAGGGTAATTCGAATTGTTTGCGCAACTATAATTTGCATTTATTTCAATAATTCCATCGTCAATTCTTCTAGATTGCCGATTTGGCCGGTTTTTTGATATTATCAACATTCATTCAACAACCGCTTGAAATCTATTTCACATATATCGTCCATAAAGCCAAGGTGTTTTGGTTACAATTTTTTATTCAGGTTCTTGCTACGAGTCTAATATGGTTGCAGATAATTATCGGTTTCAATGCTATGCGACGAATGACAAGACTGAAGGCACAACAATTTCATATTTTAACACTCATTGAGCAGAGTAAACGGTCAAAATAATAACAACAATTAATTGAACATAATCATTAGCAGATTTAAGCGTGTGACACAATGATAACAAAGCAGCGACGAACGAAATAAATTCAGAACAGTTATTTCGAGATCAATCGAGAATGAATTTCTTATTTCGTTCATTCGAACATTAGATTGATATGGTCCAAGTGAACTCGCATTGATACCAAGAATCCTTGTAAGGCTTCCATATTCTCCTCATGGATATCACCGCTTCCGACAAGCTGCGACCGGTACGGTAAAACTGAGTATATGAACTGCAATATAGAATTAAAAAAGAAAAAATCGTAAATAGAATGGTTCGATCAAATGTATAATTGATGATCAAAGATCCTACCGAAAATGCTTTCTGAATGATCCAACTATGATATTGTTTCAGTGTAATTGCATACGCATTTTCAATGTGTCTCTTCAAACTTTCATTGTAGGTTTTGTCGGCATGAAGATTTGAGAAAAATTTCTCAATCATTTCGAGAGCTCTGCAATGAAACAAATTAAGAATTATTATTATCTCAATTTCATCAGCTCAAATAGTTATTTACCGCTTCAGCCAGAGTAATGCATCTCTGGAAGTGTTTTGTAGTTTTTCTTCGCTGGATCTCAGCATGTCATCGAGGAACATATATTCAATTTCATTTGTAGCGTAAATTTTAAACAGTTTCTGCAACATGAAAATGAGAATCAACAAATTATTCAATGAATTCTCATTCAAATATTATTATGTGCCGTTTCATTCAATTAAAATAGAGCCCCGACAATATATTACCTCAATGTTTCCATTCATGTCTTGTGTCACAGGCATGAATAATTTTCCAAAACTCTCTGTTCAATAAAAAAAACAAAATCAATATCAATTGCGTATAATAAAATGAGGATAAAATTTATATAGAATATCAATGAAATAACCGACAAATGCCGCCTAAACATCAAACATGCGAAGAGTGTTCAAAATGCAAAAGAATAATACGTCAAATAATATCGATAATAATAATTGAATGCAATCAGCATGTATTAAATATGATGAAGGAAGAAAAAGAAGAAAAAAAAATCCGGATTCGGGTCAAAAAATCAAAGTACAATGAAACCTCTTGATTGCACAAACAAATGTATGTTCGGTCGCCACGAAATTTATTTGGAACGATTCATCAAAGAAGAGATGAAAACGAGACAGAAAAAATACGAAATGACAACTGAAATTCACAAAGTAAATAAACGTATCTAGA
The DNA here is from genome assembly GCA_000149185.1 of Mayetiola destructor. NCBI lineage: Eukaryota > Metazoa > Arthropoda > Insecta > Diptera > Cecidomyiidae > Mayetiola > Mayetiola destructor. Next base: position 1,924,658 of record GL501490.1, read on the forward strand.
ACATGCGATAGCCCCTTAGCTAAATCAGAACAAAATAAAGACAACACTGATATGATTGGTGTGGACTTTTCAATATCGACGCAAAATTTAAAGATGAAGAAAAATATTTGAAACGGAATAGAATCAGCAGGTCATGGTCATAAAAATGTGTTTTTTAAACAATGTATTGATTGAGACTGGAAAATAAATTAAACATTCGGAATTAGATAATAATGATTCTTTGTTTGCAACATTAATAAAATACCAAATAATAAAATAAATAATTCTATAATTTGCAATTATCGTTTTTATTTGTTTGAATTTCTGATAAAAGCCATAATAATAATTTAAGTGAACAACAATCATAATAATATCGACTTTAACTCACCGATAATTGATACAACTTCTCGTGCTGCATTCAAAAATAAAATCGTCTTAATTTTGCCTCCATCGTCAAGTGCGTGAAATCCCTTCAAATGTTTGAAGATCACTTTTGGTTGATCCGATGCCATGTTTCGTTTCCAGGTTTTCTCTTCTGTTTAAATTCAGAATCCAGTGAATGAACAAGCTAATCAGTTGGTTAAATAATTCAGACTGAAGCGTTACAACATCCAAAACTGTACACTTCTCACCAATTACTGATGTAAATATTGACTGAAGCGATTGTTATTATTTGTATATATATGCATTCCCATCATCTAACCCGTCCCCACACCAAACAATGTTAAAGCCCCAAACGAAAACATTATTACTAAATTTAATTTATGTACGTGCTTCGAGATGCCAGAACCCGATAAGTTGAGTCGATGGAAGAGCCAAGCGTGTATCAATGTTTTTTTTTCCTCTTCATCGGAATCATTCAGAATTAGTCGCACAAATTCAAATGAAAATATTATTATTATTTTTTTTCTGGTGAGTAGCAAAATGTTGTGAATTATCCCTTTGCAAGTGTCACGAATATGCAATTACATCTAATAAAATCGTCATCGATTTCAATCAAGTAAAATTTTTTTGATATTTCCATTTCGGTCGAGTGCAACGATATCGCAATTCTGTCCACGGGTCTACAAAATGATGCCCATGGAATAAAATTATCTATTGCATAGAGATAATTCCGATCACTGATACGGGACATTTGTGGGACCAAGTACTATGCGCCAAAAAGAACACACATGTCTACTGTGTGCCGCATGTGCCAATTTGATGGTGTTCTTTTGAAGCAATTTTCAAATTGTTTCTTTCATTTAGATGATCGAAGAGACACATTTTTTCCTCATACAATGTTACCGATGTACCAGTGGACATTTGATGCATAGCATCCATTTGCTGAACCTGTTTCATCTGCGCATCAATCACTATATCATATTTTCCTGTTGCCGTGACATGTGACAAGAGATTCAAATTGATCCACTGCTGAAATTTGCGAGCTTTGGGCATTTTCGATTTTCGAATCAATTCATATAAACCGGCCATGTTTATGAATTTTTAAAAGTGGTTGAATGTGATTTCCTCTACAGGGCCGGGTGGCAAAACAACATTCAGCGACCGAGATTTACGATACAATTACCCATTGTCGAAATGCAACTGCTTCTGGTAGCTCTAGTTGATGATCATGGGTTTTGTATGCAAAATGCAAAAAAAAACATATTCATCAATCAGAGATACACTCTTTGTTTCGTTAGATTCAGGAATAACGGCCAAACGACGGGTTTTATCATCAACAATTTTATTGATTAGTCGTTCAATCTGAGCATCTTTTTGTTCGTTTGATTCAACAAGCGTTCCAATGTGTGGCCGATTAACTGCGCCACTTTTACGCGTAGATGGTAAAACTTCAAATGTTATCCATCAACAAGAGCGGACTCTACTGCTTGATGATCTCAACATCAAAGGCAGTGGAGTCCTCTCACATTGATGAATCAATATTGATAACACTAATTTTTGAATTCGACTAAGCGGCTCTATCCCCCACACTAAATGAACCAAACACATCATGCATACTGCATACCACAGCTTTTATGGGAAAAAATGGTTTGAAATACTTTTTCATTCCTAAATTCGTCATCGGTAAATTTGTGAAAAAATGAGCGGAAGACTTCATAACCTTGGAGATTGCAATGAGGCAAAACGTTTTACGATTCGTTCCAATCAATTAATTAATCAACCAATGAGAACAAAGAAAAAAAAATGACGTAATCGAATTGACTTAGATTCAACGTCGATGACAACACCGCCGCTGGTGTATGCCGAATGGTTCCTGAGGTTGTTTCTCTCTTTCTTTTTAGCGGTTACATCAACTTGACTCTCTTTCTCTCTCTTCTTCTCTTATTATCTCCTCCATACATATATATATTTCCTTATATTATGCCCATTCCCACACCACTCCCCGCACATCAGACTTCATCCATTAATTCTTCTTCTTTTTCGTTTCGTTTTGTATGAAAACGACCGCTCAACTCAACGACTGATCACCGACTGAGCGAAAATTGTTGTTGTAATTTGAATGTGTGCGTAATTTTTGTCACATCCGTGTGAATTTGATGTTCATCTACACTGTACGTGTTATCTGAAAAGTACATACATTGAAAAATTCACTAATATACATGTACATGTTCATATAAATGTACATTGCGCTTCGCGCGCGACTTCATTGCTTGTCCAAAGTTAGATTAGACATGACAAGCATGTCTCTTGAGGAGAGGCCGACGCGCAATGAAGTCTAAAAAAAATTAATAAAGACTTAGAAAATTTCGCCTCGATTTTATTTTGATTTATTCAACAAGCACGAGGGAATGGCAAACTTGTATGAAATCACCTGAAAATTAGTACTTGGTCACATTCTATGGCAAATTTTTTTCGATTTTTGGTTTATTCAACAAAATTCCTAGTGATTAAAAAAAAATTTTTTTTAAAGATTTTATTCGGTTAAATTTTTTTCTACAATTGGCAAAACTAAATCTATTGAACATTGAATTTGATTGTCTTTTGCACGATAATCAATTTCTTTTTCTTGCAATTCCTCTTTCAAGCGATTGAGCACGTTTACTGCATTTGGGATGGCCTTTTTGTTGATCAATGCAACTCGAAATCTTTGCTCGGCCGCTCTCTTTTTGGCATGATCCTAGTTGCGTTCTCGAGTTCGGCAAAATTTCAGTGACGATTCACCGTCGCTCATAATCGATAGCTTGTTTTTTGTCTTACTGGATTCGGGCATAAGGGACAAACGGGGTTTATCATCGATAATTTTTTTTCACCAGCTTTTGATTTGATTCTACTAACTGAGTGATTTGAATGTCTTTTTGTTTGTTTGATTCAACAAGCGTCCCAATGTGACCAATTATCTCTATGATTTGTAGCGATACGTTTGCTCCAGTGCTACGAATGGATGGAAAAAATTCAGATGTTACCCATCGTCGAAACGCAACAGCTTCTGGTTTTTTAGATCTCACCATCAAGCAATAAAATCCACTTTCGTTGACGAATATTGTGGATGGAAGCCATTTTGATGGTGTTTCACGTTGGGGCCAAGATTTCTCATGTGCATTTATCACCAGAATCTATATGAATATAGATACAGAATACTCTAAAGTTTGAGCAATCTCTTTGGTTTTAAACCACACATTTGACTCCTAATCGACAAAAATGTAAATGTCACAATTTTTATCGTTCAAAGTGTATGAGCGTTTTTGTAAAGAATTCATCATTTAAAAACCTCCCTATAAAAGAAAATATATGAAATCAAACAAACAAATCAGCTGTTGCTTAACATGCATTAGAAAACTTTAATTTTAACATTGATTTAGCAATATCAGCAAATAATACTAGATTTGACTGCATAAGGTTTCTTTTTCAATGGAGGTGTTTCATAATGTAAGGTTGTCATATTTTTCCAATTTCGATTGAACTTCATTTTTTTAATTTACTAGAGGTTCACATCGCGACCATAAATAAACGATCAACGTCGCGAGGAACTAGCCAAAATATGCTTAAAATCTACTAAAAATGACTTTAGGGATAGCAAGAAAGAATGAATGTAATCTTTAGTACTAGACATAAGTGAAAGAAAAACAAAATGTGTAATTTCACAACATCCCAACAAAGATTTGAACAAACAAATATAGCTTAGATCGCTCAGAGAGATAATTTGAATATGTATTTAGTATCTACAAATTTTGACCTGATACATATAAACTGGGCATGGATTCGTAATCTACGACCCAAAATTAAGTTTACGTGTTCGGGCGTTTAGCTGTGATATTTTCATCACAGTGTAATAAAATAATAATGCAAATAATTTTGAGATTGAATATTTATTTTGTGTTTTATTTTTTTTTTTCCTATTTAGAACATTTCATGAACAAATTTGTTTTCTCAATTATCATCGCTATTGCTGAATTCCTTTTGAGAAGTATCATCACCATGGTCATACTAATCAATATCGCTCATTCCAGATTCCGATGCTGAAACCTCAGTACTAATGTCGCTAATTTCAGATTCCGAGTCATCGTCATCATCACCTTTGTCAAAGTAGAATGGTTCAGGATTATTTTGTATACTGTACACCTTTTCCTCGATATCGAGCCAATGTTTATTTGCTTTACGAAATTCATGTGGTACGTTAATCTGCATACCATTTCCATAAATTACGATTTTCAAATTAATTGTTGTTGCTGTTGTTTGTGGACGTTTTTTTAGTATTTCGATGAATGCATTATAGGTGGCCAATGAAATATTCAAATCACGCGAAAGGATTCGAAAATGTGTTAGATTCACCAATCTATTTAGCAAAACTTTTAGATTACCAATGTCGTTGAATTGTGAAATTTCATTTTCGCTTCGGACGCTTAATTCTTTTAGGCATGGCGGAAGGTTTTCTTTCAACATTCCACTCAGCTGTATGGGGCTATCGTCAGCTGGTTTCATTTGGTCCAATACTAGTGTTGAAAGCTTATCCATTTTTGCGAAAGACCTCGCACTTTCGTAGCTCAATATTCCATTCCATAAATGTAGATGTTCGATCACGGGTCTACAAAATGAGGCCCATGGAATAAAATTATCTATTGCATAGAGATAATTCCAGTCACCCAATACGAGACATTTGTGGGATCAAGTACTATGCACCAAAAAGAAACACACATGCCTAGTAGGCATTGCCTACTGTGTGCCGCGTGTACCAATTTGATGGTATTCTTTTGAAACAATGTTCCAATCTTTTCCTTAATTTAGTTGCTCGAAGATACAAATTTTTTCCTCATACCATGTTACCGATGTACCAGTGGACATTTGATGAATAGCATCCATCTGCTGAGCCTGTTCCATCTGCGCATCAATCACCATATTATATTTGCATGTTGCCGTCACCTGTGGCAAAAGATTTAAGTTGATCTACTGCTGAAATTTGCGAGCTTTGGGCATTTTCGATTTTTGAATCAATTCATATAAACCGGCCATGTTTATGAATTTTGAGCGTGGTTGAATGTTATTTCCTCTACTGGGTGTGGGTGGCAAAACAACATTTAGCGACCGCGACTTACGATACAATTACCCATTGTCGAAATGCAACTGTTTCTGGTAGCTCTAGTTGATGAGCATGGTTTTTGTATGCAAAAAAAAAAACATATTTATCAACCAGAGATACACTCTTTAGTTAGATTCAGGCATAACGGCCAAACGACGGATTTTATCATCAACAATTTTATTGATTAGTCGTTCGATTTGAGCATCTTTTTGTTCGTTTGATTCAGCAAGCGTTCCAATGTGTGGCCGATTAATTGCGCCACTTTTACGCGTAGATGATCAAACTTCAGATGTTATCAATCAACAAGAGCGGACTCTACTGCTTGATGAGCTCAACATCAAAGGCATTAGAGTCCTCTCACATTGATGAATCAATATTGATAACACTAATTTTTGAATTCGACTAACCATAAGCGGCTTTATCCCCAACACTAAATGAACCAAACACATCATGCATACCATAGCTTTTATGGGAAAAAATGGTTAGAAATTCTTTCTCATTCCTAAATTCGTCATCGGTGAATTTGTGAAAAAATAAGCGGAATACTTCATAACCTTGGAGATTGCAATGAGGCAAAACGTTTTACGATTCGTTCCAATCAATTAATTAATTAACCAATGAGAACAAAGAAAAAAAATGACGTAATCGAATTGACTTAGATTCAACGTCGATGACAACAAGCTGGTTTTCTTCGATTCAATGTGTATGCCATGCCGAATGGTTCCTGAGGTTGTTTCTCACTTTCTTTTTAGCAGTTACATCAACTTGACTCTCTTTCTCTCTTCTTCTCTTATTATCTCCACCATACATATACATATTTTCATTGTCTTGTATTATGCCCATTGCCACACCACTTCCCGCACATCAGACTTCATCCATTCATTCTTCTTCTTTTTCGTTTCGTTTTGTATGGAAACAA
>GL501491.1:103588-118093 GCA_000149185.1 Mayetiola destructor
CAAACACCAAAGAGAATGAAGAAAAGAAGAATAAGAAATAACAAAATTGAATCCATTAAAATGAACAGAAATGTATAGACAAAATCCATGAAATAAATAACTAATGCGGCCGCTAAAATTGGATGGCGGTTGTATACTCTGTATAATATACAGATTGCAATAGTCGATTTTAATAATTTTCAATTCAGTCTGTTGTTCAAAACGACGATTGAATTTTGGGTTTCTAGTTGTTGTTGTTTTTAATTTTTTCTTTTTTTCTTATTTTTGTAGCTGTGAACCAAAACAATGTAATCATTTTAGGCAATTTCATGAGCAAATGGATTTATGCATGTATGCATGACTGAGTGATGGTTGTATTTACAAATATACAGTGTTCTGGGTTTATGCCCAAACACATGCTTATCATGGTACAGTTACACACATTCTCATGTATTGTCATGTGTGCGATTCATGTGGATATTGAATGTTGAATGTTGAATGAGGCTGAATTCAATTGCATACATTTTCACACCGATACATATGCAGATGCTGTACTGTTGTACGCTATATACATTGGGCCGTATTGACACAAATGCGGACGAAGAAAGCATCTAAGTTTGAACCTCTGGCGGAACAATGAGAAATGTGTGTGGAAATGGAGAGAGAGAGAGAGAGAGAGAGAGAAAGAAAAACACACAATAAATTAAAGCTGAAACACGTAGATTGAATCGATAAATGAATGTATGAGTTTTTGTTTATGTATTTGTTTGTTATAGATTCGTAGTTATTACTTATTCATTTTCTATTGTGGCACTACATGATGCATAGAACAGATGAAGAAAAAGAAAACTTATGAAAAAGAGCCCGTTCAATATTATTATTTTATGATATTTGGAGAAAAGAAAAAACCCCATTAAAAAACGAATTTCGACACAATTTCAATATGAGAGAGATATTAACCGCAATCTATTCACCGTATTGAAATAAAAATAATCATAACTCATATACTGCATTCAATCGAATAAACAAGTGACGACACATTGAAAAATTCAATATGCGAACATAAATTTTGAAATAAAGCCGACAAATGGAAATTGGCTACAGGGCGTTCACATTGCCAGCAAAAATGTGCTCGTTGGTGGCGCGACGCGAATATCTATTGTTGATGGTTGATGGTTGATATGTAGCATACTATAAATTGAAATTGAAATACGCATACACGAAAATTTGATGAGAGGCATTTATTTTGCCTACACTTGATGGCTCGATGCCTGATGGTGTAGTCCATTATTTGATGTACAATATAAAATCGTATATAAAGTTTATTATTTATGTATGCTTTTCACTGTTCACTGTGTTCACTGACCGCCTGTATACTGTATTTGTCGTTCTATATAATGCCATTGGTATTCTTTTTATCAATATTCAATATGTTATGCTAATTGATTTGGCTGCAGCCCAAAATGAAGAAGCTTCATTTGGAATTCTAATAAATTTTATTTATTATTATCAATATGAAAAATTTTGGTTTTGATGTTTGTCGTTTGGGTTGCCAGAGCCTAAAAGATTGTCTTGGAATCATTTCCATTTTAACGGAACGATTCAGTGAATCGAATATTGAATGTGTTCTCTTTCATTTTTCATTCGAATCCATTACAAATATGAAATTTCATTCAACATTATTGGCAGCTTAGGTTAAACGAACGATGCGAACCGGTTGACGTGTGACATAGGCGTTTTATGAAATCGTTGAAATATTCTAATCGATAATTGTACGGGGATAGCACAATGGATTCGATTGAATTGGATTACTTTTCACAATCAAAAAACTTCATCATATCATCAACAGCAAAAGCAACAACAACAACAACAACAAAAAAGCGTACATCATTCAAAGCAAGCGATTCATTATATGGTTTCCACTTTCCACTATGACGCAGTGAAAATATTGAACAAATCATTCGAATTGCTTCCATTTTTTTGTTCATTTTATTGCGTTTGTTTGATGAGTAGACGCTCATCACAAAATGCCGATAAATTCATTTACAAAATGCCCGGCAAAGTGGAAAAACGAGAAAAATCACATCACATCACACCATAGACAGGCTGCTGCAAATTGATTACAGCCCATTGGTGGAAAAACGAGGAATGGAATATGCATAGAGATGCGACAGCGATGTTAATAAACATTGATTTTTCCCCGCATCTCGAGAATCCCGAGCGTTAGCAATTTCTTTATTAGCGAAACGTGTTTCATTGCCATTGCAAATACATTTTATTTTTTTTCATTTTTTCTTTTTCAAAATCAATTCAAGACTAAGCACAGTGAATGTTCCGATTCCGAAACCATATCGTTCTTATTTCAACTTTGAATGAAGTAATAAAATATAATAATCTGCACATCTCGGTACATTTCGGTATCAGATATCGATCGAATGTATTTATTATCCACTTTTTCATGCTATATTATGTCTTGTTCGGCGTTTTTTTTCATTATTTAGTCAACGAACAGTGTCTAAACTCATCTTGTGAGCCTTATTGCTGAACGCTAAACACTGAACAAATGGTTTATTCAAAAAGGGAGGCAACTTGAGGCCCAATCAACATGGAAAATAATAACGAAAAATCGATAAATGGCTCAACCAAATGAAATGAAAATAAAATAAAAAAAATCAGAAGCGATACAATTATTTTTTTGAAAATAAAACCAAATATTCGTGTTGAATATTTCATTTGATTCAATTGAATATGGTTCGTGCAATATTCGAATGCATGTAAACCTGGACTTGGACAATAATGGGATATAAAATTGAAAATTGTTTCTAATCACTTTAGGCCTCCCCCCATTCGTAAATCGAACATATTGAAATGCAATATCACATAAACATGAGAAGTTATGGTTTCACAACAGTTTTGTATCAGCGAATAAATAATATTTATCGCTTATGTTTAACATGGAATTGAGTCGAGTCGAGTCGTGTTGAAGAACAATATTTATATTCGTTCGGCCAATGAAATCGATGTTATTACTTATTTCGGAGACAGATAAATGTGCTGACGAATCGAACACCAATATCAGTAAATAATTATATGAATTACTAGTCGGGCTCATTGGCACAAAACATTGACAGTCGTCGGTGGTCATTGAATTTTCATTTATTATTATTATTGAATATGAGATGCCGCAAATATCCAATAGCCACGCGCTCAAATCGAAGCAACAACAAAAAAAAAACAACCGTTCGGTTTACACGAATGCTATTTTTATAATCAAAAAGTGTGATTATGTTTCGTTTCTGTTTCTTGGACGCCCGTCGTACATTGATATTGTTATTATTATTGTTGTGAATTGTGAATGCACATATCTCTGGATTATTATTTTCCAACAGTAGATTCGAATATCGATTTTCTGTTTTTTATATTGTGCATATGAATGCGTCTGTGTATTAGTATGTGCACGATTCTTTATATTATTATTTGTTCGATTTAAATTGCGTGTCTCACTAAACATTTTTTTTCTCATTATTCTCCCATAAAGGATTTCGTTTTTTTCTCTCTCTTCAAATTTTGTCCCGAATTCCATAATTGCTCACTGTTAAATCACTATGAAAATTAAATTGTCCTTGTAATCAGTTCAACAGTCACATTTGTTGCGACGATCCGCAGTAAAAAATTGGTGATAATTGACGAAATTATCAACACCAAATATATTTCGAAATTGATGATTGGAACCCGATCGACCATGTTTCACTATATTAACATCTTCTAAATGTTGAACTCATGAATTTTTTCGTTGTCACCACAGATCCGCTCACGATGCACCCAAAAAAAAAAAACATTTGTCCCATTCCATTCGATAGTTTTCTTCTTTTTTGTTTTTTGATGAAACACATGGACTGAACTCACACACAAAAAAATAAACACAACAAAACAAAAGACAAAAAAGAATCCACTTGACCCGCGCGTTCACTAACACACTATCATCGCTTTCTCAGACTTTGTCGAGTTCACGTTCATTGCATGAGAAATTTTTTCGTTCCTTTTCTTTTATTTTCTTTTTTTTTTTTTTTTTTGAAATGGTCGCTCAGCACAAGAATTCAATGAGTTCTATGTGATTTTATTTTGCCTTCACTTGTCATTTAAGTCACAACAGTCTTATTTTTAGAGTTGTTTTTTTCTTTTTTTTGCTAATTTGATACAATATCAGAAACATAGCATTCCATCGACGGATTAAAGTGAACGAATATTATTTATTAAAATCTATAATGCAAAATTTATATCATTTTAAACTAATGAGTCGTCACAATAAATGCTGTCGAAGCAGAAGAGAGTACGACGGAGAAATAAACAATAAACGAAATTAAATACACTTTTGTGTTAAAATACTACAAACAGCGGCAGAAATTTTTCAACGAGAGAAAAAAATGGGAATGGAAAAAAACAACAACAACAACAAAACCGAATATATATATTTAAAAAAAAACAGTCGCTTCATCACACAAAACACACAAATGATGCTTAAATTGTAGAATTATTTCATTTTTTTCGCTTTCTGCTGAGTTTTCGTTCACTCGAATTTCGGCCGCAGTAATCATATACGAATTTGTTGAAAAAATATATTTTTTATTTTATTTGAAAATAAGCATTTTCATTTATAATTTCAGATTCAATGCATGATTCCGATTACCTATTCTTTTTTGATAATACACAAAAACAAAAAAAATTAAATAAAATCAAATTTTTTTCTCATCCGTTGAATACTTACAGAATTCACATTCACACAGACACACACACACACACACACACACACACACCAAACATTGAAAAATCGAAAAATGAAAAACTGAAGGCACAAGAGAGACAATACGCTTTTCTGATTACCTCGTTTCTTTGCTCTTGCTTAGCTGGGACTTTGAAATGATAACATTTTCATGATTGTTGTTTTTTTAAATATATATTTCACTTTTCGCCTCTTCTTTTTGTTGTTCACACACATACACACACACATACACACTTCTTCTTTTCTGTCTACACTTTTTCTTCTCTTTTTCTTTTGCCTCCCGATTTGATGTTTATTTCGATAAAAACTACTTTAATCGAAATAAATCGAATTAAATTAAATATAACGAAAAAACGAAAGAAAAGAAAAACTATGAAACGAAAAGACTAAATTTAATGAAACTGAACTAATTTTGTTTTTGATAAAGTATTGAAAATTAAAGTGAATAGATGATGTGGTAGACCTGACCGCCCGACAAGAAACACAATCCAACTCGATTTGAGAATGCACAGCACACAAACATGGCTACGAACTGAAAAGCAGCGACCGAAAACCAAAATCGTTCGATTTGTGTGAATAGATGAGCACACTGAACACACACACACAGACGTACACACACTGTTATCGGCAATAGATTTCCAACAAATATACAAAATTCATTTCATGTGATCGTTTGAGATGTTTGAAAGCGATGCACACACGAATTGAAAGCACACATCCAAACAAAGTGAATATGATTAACTTGTATTGTATTCGTTATTGTTGTTTGCACAATGCTATTGAACTGTATACAAACACAAGTGTTTTATGTGTACGTTCGAACTTGAGCCGATGGTAAGAAAGGAAAAAAAATAAATAAATTATCGCATTTGAGTGTATTGAGAAAAAAACAAAATGGCGCGCTTCTTCAATATATATATGGATTAGTGTATTTGGTTTGAGGTGCGAACGAATGCTGACATCTGGTGAAAATACTTTCTAACAATTGTGAGTGAATTGTCAAATTGAGAGATTAGTGTTAGCGATGACAATTGCACTGTTATCAAATGTCAACCGGCAGACAAAACATTCAAACAAAACGTATATGTTTTTCGATTGAAATCACTCTTAACGAAAGTTTAATGGAAAATCATCCAGAAAAAAAACGATATTCTTTCATTTTAACAAATCAAAATCACTTGAAGCGTTTGATTTAATCGCTGGTGACAGAGGAGTCGCAATTGTAAATTAATATTTGATTGTATTCCCAGGAATTGGCGCCAGTTTTAGGTTAGTTTAATAACAATACAATCAACAAATTGCATCACAATGAATACAAACAAATTTTTATCTCTTAGACAAAGAACAAGGAATAAAATGGCTGATTGTGGCTCAACCGTGGAAAAAGCATCGATTGTATCAACAACGACGATGGATGAGCCGATAAATCAAACACAAAAACGCGTCGCAAATAAGGCGGAAAGCTTAAGATCACCAACAAAAAAGATAAGATTAGAGTTACCAAATTGTTCACAGAATGCCACCAATGGGAAAGAGAAAAAAAATGAAGCCAAATATATTTATGGAAATTATAATCGTTATTATGGCTATCGATGTGGAAAAAAAACAGAAGATATTCGTTTGGATGCATTCCGAAACTATTCTGAATTGTTTGATAACAAAGAAATTCTAGATATTGGCTGTAATGATGGCACTGTGACTATTGCCATTGCAAAAAGATTTCCAGTTAAATTTATCACTGGATTTGATATTGATCAACATTTAATTTCAATGGCAAGAAAACACATCACAAATGAAACACAAGAAATGATAAATAACAACGATGAAGAAATACTGGCCGAAAGCAAATTTCCAGCAAATATTGCGTTTAAATGTTGCAATTATGTTTTGAGTGATGATCGATTGTTGGAACTTGAGGAGGCCAATTTTGATACAATTTTGTGTTTATCAGTCACCAAATGGATTCATTTGAATTTCGGTGATGATGGTTTGAAACGATCATTTAAGCGAATGTTTCGACAATTAAAACCGGGCGGAACACTTATTCTGGAAGCACAAAACTGGAAAGGATATAAAAGAAGGAAAAAAGTTACCACAGAAATACAGACAAACTACAGTCAAATTAAATTTTTCCCAAACCAATTCAATGAATATTTGCTAAGTGCGGATGTTGGATTCGCCGGTGTCAGCAACATTGAACTACCAAAAGAACATTCAGCCAACGGATTTAAGCGTCCAATTTTTGTATTTAAGAAACAATAGTAGTTTAGTTTGTGATTAAGTAAATGCTTTGGTAAGTTTGGCAATAAGCAATTTAAGAATAATTCGGTTTCAACTCAATTTGAATAAAGAATTATGGAAATGGAATGATTTTGTTTTGAATATTTATTAATTGATTGATTGATTGACGTTTAAAGTGCGAAGGTTTGTGCACTGTGCACTCATTAATGGTGACACTCCGCAAAAGCTTGACTATTGCAGCGATTGCCAAAAGTTTGTATAGTTTTTTTTTTATTTTCCAATGAGTTCAATGATTTACTCAAATTTTATTTACTTTAATCAAACGGTTTATTACTGATGAATGGTGGTGGCCGTTATTATATCTTTAAACAAATGAACAGATGTTTATCTAGCTCAGTATTTGAATCAAATTTCAAGTACTTTGCATTTCAAAACAGTCTTATAAATACATATTATTGAGTTCATTTCCACTGGAGCTGTCATCTTCTAATAATGATAATAATAATAATATGTAATAGTAATAATAATAATAATAAGAATAATAATAATAATCAGTACCGGTGTAATCTCAACGCAGCGTTTTTCCAGACGCCCCAATCTCTTTTATCAAACATTCAAATCTACTGGAAAAATTCTAGGTTGACGATACAGTTTGAATGCCGGTAAATAATTTTAATTTATATTTAAAAGCGATTTGTTGACAGATTATAAATTTTATTTAAAAGTAATATTTTAATTTTAATTTTAATATTAATTTAATGTCACAGTTTATGTTGTTTTTGTCTTCCAGTAGTAACAGATCAATCGAATGCATCGAAGACACATCAAGACATGAAATCTTTATGAATTGAATGAGTCAATGATAAACATATACAATACACACACACACAAAATACACATTTCCATTGAGATGCTAAATATTATTCGAATTTATTCTAATCACATTTCATGCTCTTGATGATTGCAAATGTCCTCTGGCTATGATTTACTATTCGCCAATAATGGTATGGTTACACTTCGTCCATTATCTTCAATGCTAACATTATTGTTTATCTTAAGTTTATTATTACTGTTGGATAAATTACAATTTTTTAAATTATTTGCCTTCACTAAATTATTCAAAATGGATTGATTGTTGTTGGTGAGCGCATTTACAAATGCAGCTGTATTTCCAATAGATGTTGCGGCTGTAACCGATGTATTTGTCTTATCTGTATTACATGGTGATGATTGAGTCAATAAAACTAATGAATTTGAACGATTTTTTAGATCGTTTGGTGGAATTAGTGAATTTGAACGGCTTCTCATTATACCAGTGCGTAACATTGCCAATGGATCTTTTTCTTTTTTGTTTTCATATGCGTTGGGCATATGTGTTGCATTTATATATAAATTGGAATTTTGTTCGCCATTTAACCAATATGTTCGCATTTTACCTTTGCCTTTTATTTCAACAATTGGCAAACGTTCGGTTATGTCAAACGTACCGAATTTGTCCAAAATAGTTTTTGTACTTTGACTTATGTGAATTTTTAATGGTTCACCATTTGATTCCATTCGAGATGCTGTATTCACTGTATCACCAAATAAACAATATCTAGGCATTTTGAGTCCAACTACACCGGCTACACAGGGGCCTATATTTAAAAACCGGAAATGCATCTCATTATTGAGTATTTGTTTTAGTTTTTTTTTTTTTTCAAAAAAGTCACACACAAACCTGAATGGAAGCCAATCCGTAATTTTAATTGTTCGTTGGGCCGATGTCGTATTTTAAATTTATAGACATTGTCTAAAAGAGCGATGGCAGTTCGGGCTATTTCACGAGCATGATTATTACCATTTCGAACGGGTAAACCGGAAACCATCATGTAGGCATCACCAATCGTTTCGACCTGCAAATCATTGAATTTTTTTTTTTTTTTTGGTTATATTTTTTTTCATTTCGAACTGAAATTCATTTATACAGAATGCATGCTGCTTTTACCTTGTAGACATCAAAATTTTCAATAATTGAATCAAAACAAGTGTACAGATCATTGAGTAAATCAACGACTTGCATCGGTGTACTGGCCGCCGATAATTCAGTAAAACCAACAACATCACTAAAATAAATTGTAACCTGTTCGAAGACCTCAGCAATGACTGGTCTTCCTAATATCAATTGAGCTGCAACCGATTTTGGCAACAATTGATACAATAACTCTTCACATTTACGTTTCTCCTCCAAATAGTCTCTGGTTCGTTCTTCAACCAAACCTTCCAAATTGTTGGCATATTGTTCCATACGTTTCAGTAAATTGTCGACTATATTGCCGGTTTCATTTTCCCTGTTCGATTCAGTTGCCAAGCAATTGAAAGAAAAGAAAAAAAAATAAAACAAATAAACCAAACGAAAGTGAAAAAAAAACATTCAAAGCGAAATTAATCCAAATTAAAACCTTGAAAATAAATTGTTGTTGATGAATTGTGCAATTGATAGAAATAAATGTATTGTCATATTGTCAACACTTACTTGTTAACTTTGCGTATGGTACTTTTTAATATACTAAAATCGGGACGTTCATTTGGATCTTCTTTCCAACATTTGTTCATAATATTATTCAAATCATCGAATGTTTGATCCGTCACGATTGGCCGAAATGGAACCCCATATTGTGATGGACCATTTTTTACCAACTCAATTATTTCTACAAATGTGCGAAAATTGTTTCTAATTTATAAAATGTTGATGCATTTATTGGGAATTTGTAACTTACCCTTTGGAGTGATATAGTTGGTTCCAACATAAAAAGGTCCTTGTCGTGTTGCAATTTCATTGACAATAATGCCAAATGAATAGATGTCACCCTTTTGAGTGCCTTTGACTGGTGGATTTTTCATGCGAAGGAGCTCTGGAGCTGTCCATAATAAACCTGATATAATTGAAACACTATTAAATTCAGGCCATCAATCCACAATGGTGGAACAAAAGAAAAAAATTACTTACTTCGCCAATGAGCGTAACTATCTGAATATTCAGAGTCTTCGTCATTATTTGCCTTGCGTAAACTGTGCAATCCAAAATCGGCAATTTTCAAAACAAAACGAGAATCTACAACGCAATTTGAAGACTTGAGGTTTCCATGCGATCGAATGTCTGTTGAATGCAAATAGTGCATTCCCTTTTTTAAAGAGACGAAAAAAACAAAAACGAATGAGATTAAATGGCATTCTAGGCGAGCTTAAATCCAAAATCAATTTGACTTACTCGCACTATGTCATGCATCAACGAAATTTTAAACATCCAATCCAATTTGATTTGATCATTTTCCAGAATATCTTGCAATGAACCTTTAGGACAGTATTCCGTTAAAATACAGCAATTTGGTGGATCAACACAAGCACCATAAAACTTCACCAAATGCTCGTGATGAATATCTTTCATCTTAAACAAAACAAAAAAAAATTCAATCAATCATGAAACATTCTAATTGGAATTCATTCCAGTGACCACGAAAAAACCTACTTTTTTCAATTCCAACATTTGCGATCGATTCAAATGAATATTTTTCTCATTGATACGTTTAATAGCCACTTTGCATCCCTTATAGAATCCAAGCGGTATAAATAATTGTTTATCACCGGCTAATGAGCCCAAATCTTCTGAATAAACAGTCTGTCAAATGAATGATTCAAATTGAATGAAATAAATTTGAGAGAAATTAAGAAAATTAAAATTTTTAAAATTCTGAAGCATATACCAGTTGACTGCCGCGTTTGGCCAATGAATACATGCTTCCTCGAGTTTTGTTGATAGCATTACATGGAAGAACATCATTCCATGAAACTTTCCAAGCCATTGAATAAATTTCAGCCTCAAGTTTATAATGACGATATCCAAAAAAGGAAATGATTGCCATTATAACCATTGCGATGCCCAAAACAAATGACAAAATGGCATAACCAGGAAGTGCTAATAATCAAAAAAAAAAAAAATGATCAACAATTCAATTGACATCATATATGTAGGTACAATTGGAGCGAATTTAAATAAAAAAAATTTGCCTCACATGGACACAAAGAATTATCGAAACCACATTCAGGTTTATCTTTTGGTGGTTCAATGCGTCCTCCAGCCCAATGAATCGATTTCCCTTAACATACTCCAAACCGCTGCGATTAAAATAATTGGCTACAATTTGAAAATGTCCTGTCTCTGGTCCATATCAAGCAATGAATAATCCGAAATTCGATCACCATTTTTATCAATCGTTACGTTGCCAGTGATCCCTTTAAAGCTTCGATTCCACATTAAATGCGCTAATCGTGTCCCATTTATTGGTTTGTAAAGTGCATTTGGATCACTGCTAATGCTATCATTTAATGCATACGCATACAATAATACTGCATCATAGAATGCGGTCACAAATGTTGAAACCGTTTGATTTTCGGGAAATGTGAAATTATATTTTGTTGATGCCAATTCTTTGAGCTCTTCGGAAAAGCTTTTATATTCATCATCGACGGGCTGTTGAGCGACCACTGTCAATAGGGCTGTATAAGCCTTCTTTGCTCGATCATTATTCTCTTGTGTATCGGATTCATTAAGCCATGGACTTGATGTTGTTGATGACATTCTAAAGTATTAAAATTGATTTTTATTTATTTGTGGACAAAAAAACGAAATTGATGGCAATTGGCAGGCAAAAAGCTTACCCTGTAAACAGTTCGATGTTAAAAAATACATATTCACCTGAAAATTCGATTAAATAAATATTACGGTAAATTAAATATTATTTACTAAATAAATTCGAATAAAGGTGAATATGTAATTTACCGCTGTCGATCATATTCAAGTCATCAGCCGCTAGCATAATGTCTCGAATTGTCGAGGGACTTGCACACATTATCACAACTAAAATGAAACAAAATAAATTAATAATTGAATGACCAACACCAAAACATATTAATTAATGTGTCATTTAAATTGAATTGTAAAAATTGAAAGTGAAAGAGCCCCACACAAAATGATGATAATAAATGAAAACGTATAACCATGAGCCATGACCAATAATAACTCTATTAGACTTACTTCGTGTTTGTTGTTTGAATTTGTATAAAATACGTCTGAAATCATCGCGAGTAGTACGTTTTTCATCAAAATCCTGAAAGCTAGTCGTATTCTCAAAATTGCGTCGAATTGCACTCAACGAAAATGTACAATCCGAATTACCGCGTCCAGTTGATTCGGCATGATTGTGATACATTAACGATATTATATGCCAATTGAATTGACGAAAAAGACCGTGCAAAGCATTCCCAACATGCTCATAACTACCAAACATGCGAGTTAATGTTGGATAATTGGGCTATTTTTAAAAGAGAAATACGAAGAGAGATTGAGAATATGTGTTTTCTGTTTATATACACTCTAACTGTACAACTACGCAGGATCTTTTCAAGAAAATTTAGAATTTTAAAAACCCAACCATGAATGTTCCAAGAATCGAGAATGTCGCCGAAAAATAGAAAAAAAATAGATAAAAGAAAAAAGAAAAACTGAAATTGGATTAACCTGCTTGATTGTAAACGCTTCGGCAAAACCACCCGGTGATATAATTGGAATTTCCCAAACGCCTGCAAATCGAGTAACCGGTGCCAATGAATAATCCTCAATTGGCCCAAATATAATATCTGTAACATTTTCATTTTAAACAATCAAAATCCCGTTTATCAATTATTTATTATTATTGTTTATTAATCCACCTTGTGGTTGTTTGCTGTAGAGATCAAATGCAGCCAACGAACAGTACGTTGATGATGATTTTGTATCACGATATTCAACAAAAATACTATATTCCTCAAATAAACCGCCGGGTTGCTGTAATCTTCGAATGGCCAGCTCCATAGCTGGCAATGCTTCCATAAAAGAACATTCCTTTTCTTGTGGATGTTCCGGCAACAGAACACCAAAATACAATTCGAGCTCTGTGGCGGTGGAGTTCTTTTTGGCCGGAAACACTTTTCGTCCACTTTTAAATTCTAAATTTGCATTTTTTCGATGCATTTGATGCGATGATTTTAAAACATTTTCCTGATCATTTGTTTGTGTACCGAACACGCTTATCGCATACAGCATTATCACGAAACATTCGTACCGATTCATTTTTGTTTTGAATCAAATTCACACTGCTATTTCCTTCAAAATAATTGTCTCGTGCGTTTATTTAATTCGTTTCTGGTTTCGGTTGATTCAGTCGTCGATTCGGTTTCATTCAATCAAGAATGAACCTTGCTCGATGAACTGATTCAAATTGTATCTAATTGTGACTAGCACCGATGCATTTTGCTCCAATCTATCTGAACTATGGAAAGAAAAAAAATTTCTCTCATTTTAATTCGTACAATAATTTTATTGTGATTCGTTTCTGAAGCTTTGTTTTTTTCTACACTCTTATTTGACGGCAATTCTTCTTCACTTTTTATTCTTCGATTCGAATGAAGGACTTAGAATTTTTGTAAATAATACACTTTAAAATACCCAAACTAGTTCAAACTGAATTAAAATCGAAGCGGTTGATTTATTCAAAGTTTTGGGTGAAACCAATTTTTGGGCAGTTTTGGAACGATTGAATAATTTGCGTACTTTCGCTAATGGCAAAATTTATTGTGTGAAAATGAAAATAATATTCTGCAAACAATTCATTTGAATCTAATTATTCATAATTGATTTTTGATGTAGCGTGGATAGTGGATAGCACATTTCTCTTTAAACAAAAAGGAAAAAAAAAACTGGGCGTGATTAATGCATTAGCACTTGACATTAATTAGTATGAAGTATCTTATTACGCCAATTCACTGGCAATTATCGCAAAAAATGATCGAATTAATCATTTGAAATTCCATTGGAATGAGAATCCGTGTGCAAATCTTATTGGCTTCCGTTATTTTTTCCTCACAATCATACTAAGCTCATAACTATATACACACAACACAACAAAATCAAACAGTCGCAACTGATACAAAGAAATTTAAAGAAAGAAAGAAAGAAAAAAAGGCGAATCTATGCGTCATTTGAATATACGCGATATGTCGGACGATAATAAGCAATGACCTTAACATGCAACTGAATGGGAACAAAAACAAAAACCGTTCTCTATAATTCGATCAAGTGTGCTATAGTTTTAATGAGATTACGCGAATGTCTAAAAATAAATTCAAAATAAGAATGCAGTCAATTTGTAAAATAATAACCGTTTACTATCAACACAATCAAACAAAACTCATTCAATTCGATTCGGTGAGCCAACAAAAGAGAACAACAAAAAAAAAATATTTAAATATTTGATTGATGTGTTTAAACAACAACTGTTTGCGAATTTAATTATTACACATTGGAAGTGTGGGCTGTGGCCTGCAATTTGAGATTTTATTTCGATAAATGAAGTGCTATTTATGTTTAGTAGCCGGTGTAGTTATGTAGTTACTACGTAGGCCACAATGATAATAATATATCATTTATT
>GL501491.1:138550-169312 GCA_000149185.1 Mayetiola destructor
TATTTCCGTATTACCATCTGTGTAGGCCATTTATGTTGCAAATAAGAAATCAAAATGAATGCGCCACTGAACACGTATCTCTCCCTTTCTCTCTCTGCGTGTCTTAAGTTTTGCGTCATCAGCTATAATCTATTCAAATATTCAAACATTCAAACAACATACACAGACATTTTTTTTCTTCTTCTGTATATTGACATCTGTCAGTTGTTTTTACATTATTATTCGAATCGATTGAAAATTTTTTTGGCCTGTGGCCACACACATTCAAATCACTGTGAAAATATCATACATTTCGATACATGTTGATTACCGGTTCTTCTTTTGGATTTGTTAAAATGAACAAAATTCATTTTCATCGTTTAGTTGAAAGTGATATCGCTTAGTTAAAAGATATCGTTTCGAGATCTGCAGTGTATTAATTTCATTCAGCTTCAGAAAAATTAACACAAAAATGAACAGTGTCGTGCAAAGTTTTAATGAACGGAAATTGTTTTTTGAATTTAAAATTGAAATCAAATGAGCCTCGGTTGAAACCAAATAATATTGATTGGTGACAAATTATCATTGCTTGCACCAGTGTGATTTAAAGAAGTTGACAATTAGAAGCATGAATTTTGAGCGATTTCGAAAAAATTCCAATTGAAAGCGAAACATTAAAAAAAAAAAAATGGAATATATCGTCGTCAGAAACCGGTTGCTGATTACTTTGACCTTCGTATTGCTGAATGGCCGTTTATTGATAGCCACAAGTGATCAGACCACAAAACAAAAATCATCCATTATGGTTGTTGAATGCATCAGCGTACCAATATATTATAAATCATTTGATCGTGGAAAATGCGTTTGTGATCATTTCGATGTTTATAAATTTGAGTGTAGTGAACCAGTGACCAAATTGAAATTGATCAATTTAAATAATCGCATACTTCCGTCGAAATTCTTTGAAAATTCAACAGCATTGGAATACATCGATTTGAGTATGAATCATATCAATGAACTGCCAAACGGATTGTTCACAAAAAACGATAAATTAAAATGGATCGATGTATCAGACGTTGAATTAGAGACTTTGGCCGATGAGCTGTTTGCCAATCATCTGCAACTCGAAGAAGTGAATCTTTCCAAAAATGTGATATCAACTTTACCTGAAGCTATGCTATTTGGGGCAATAAATTTGAAGAAATTGGATTTGAGCTCTAATTTGCTGTCCGATTTACCGGAACGATTATTTTCCACTCAAATCAATTTACAGATACTGAATTTGGAAAACAATCGTTTAACATATTTATCAAATGGAAAATTTATCACATTATCGAAGCTGATTAAGATTAATCTGAATATGAATCGATTCCAACGACTTCCCGAATATATTTTCCAGAATTTAAACAATCTTCGCGAATTGTATATGCAAAAGAATAGCCTAACATCGATATCTGCGAAACAATTTTTCAATTTAACCGAAATGATTACACTCGATTTGTCATTCAACGAATTGACAACTATTCCAGTGGATGTCTTTGTACATCAATACAAAATACAAAATATTTCGCTTGCTCACAATAATTTAACATTATTATCGAATGATACATTCATCAATAATACAGCACTTTATGCAATTGATTTGAGGATAAATAGGCTGCAAAGTATTCCGGAGCTAATTTTCCGAAATCATTCCAAATTGGCGCATCTTTCGTTAAGTTGTAACCATTTGACCATTTTGCCAAGTTTAATGCTGACCAATACAGAAGATCTACATAAATTCGATTGCAGACATTGTGGATTGCAGACACTTCCAGATGGAATATTTAAAAATCATACTAATATGCAATATGTTGATTTAGCTCATAATGAATTGGCTACTATATCCGAAGATTTATTTGCGAATATGAAAAATTTAAGTGAAATTTATTTACAAAATAATCCACTTATGGGCATTCCAGCCGATATTTTTCGCGACAACATTCAATTGAAGATTATTAATTTGGGAAAAAGTCATTTGAATTATTTGCCAGCGTATATTTTCCAAAATACACACAATCTTCAACAACTTGATCTATCGATGAATACATTTTTGAGAAAAATTCCAGCAAAATTGTTTCAAAACCTGTACAATTTACAAATTTTAATACTGGCAAACAACAGTTTGACATCTTTACCAGACAATGTGTTCGACAATACAACCGAATTGGTTCGAATTTATTTGGATGGAAATCGATTGACAGAAATACGAGCCGGAACATTTAATTACACCGATCGGCTTGAAATTGTGCATTTGAATGGCAATCTACTGAAATCCCTTCCACCAAATCTATTCAAATATACACCGAAATTAAAAATTCTAAACTTGTCGAGGAATCAATTCACTTCCATTGTGTCATTGCAATCAATGAAATGGAACAATATTCCACTTCGAGAACCACCAGATGATAGTAAATTGTTGCTGGAAAATAATCAAATTGAGCTATTTGAATGGGATATTGTGGTGTATTTGTCGCCTAGATTCAAAATGATCGATTTGTCACATAATCGCATACAGACAATTGATTTCTCACTTGGAAATTTTTCATTAAAAGTTTTCAAAAACGAGTATGGTCAATCATCAAAAACCAAAGTGATATTAAAACGAAATCCATTCCATTGTGACTGTACACTGGTCGACACAATCAAAAATCTATCAAATCTAATTGAATTTGATTATCTGGACATGGAATGCTGGAATAATCACAAAATGCAAACATTTACATTAAAAACAGATGATTTCTTTTGCCGAATTCCGGCCGGAACGGAATGCAATTTTTTCATACGAAACAAGGATGGAACACTCAAAATCGATTGTAAAGATTTGCGTTTACAGAGCATCACACAAAATCTACTGAATATCACATCACAAATAATAAAAGAGCACAATGTTTCAAAATGTGAATTGGATATCCGCAATAATCGAGTTCAAACATTGCCAAATTTAAATTTACCACAATTCGATTGCCTTCAGACGCTCAATGTGCAAAACAATTCCATCAATTTCATTCGAATGGAGAATTTGAATTCGAATTTAAAATCTTTCAACATTGGCTTTAATAAAATGCAAACATTGAGTGAAGATTTAATGGAGCGCCTGCAAAAGATGAACGAAACACAACTTATTCTTGAAGGAAATAACTGGGAATGTGGATGTGATTTTCAAACTTTTGTTCGAGACAATCGGAACAGAACCGATATTTTGAATATAATGTGTACGGATGGTGAACCATTGATAGCCAAAATGTATTTGTGTTCATGGAGAATATTATTATTTGTGACTTTTTCGATTATATTAGCAATTTCAATTTGTATTCCTGCAACAATTTTCGCGTTTAGATATTATTCGAATAGTTGGGTATTTGATAAATTGCCGTTTCGGAGAAATAGCGAAATTGAATTGAACATGCTTATGGAATCAGAGGAGAGCTGAAAATATATGATAAGCAAAACAGAATATTGTAAATAATGAGAATAATAAACTATTATTAATTAAGATTTTTGTGAATTTCATGAGGAAATTATTATGTTAATACAGTGAAGGGAATTTAATAGATAAATATATCTTCATCAATTGAAATATTTGTTTAATTATTTATCTTCGTCGATTTATCGATGATTAAAAATAAAAAAATTTTCTGTTATTTCGATGACATCTATTGTGGTCCACGTAAGTGTAGGTGGACAGCTGGTAAATTGCCTTTTGAAAATGAAGAAATTTTAATGAGACGTTGTCAACTTTATAGAACAGGCTTGCTTTATTCTAAGAAATTCCCATCACTCAACCAAATATCAATTAAAGCTTTCGTATTCTAACGAAATTAAATTGGAAATGTGAAGTCATCAACACAAAATTGTGGTTAGAAATAATCTGCTAGATTGGTATGGGTAACAATCATAATGAATAGGTAATGTTATATTTGACTGTATTGACATCGTGCGAATAGCAAATCAACATCTTACTCTTTGATTGCACCAGCACTGTCGTGTCTTAACCTCATAAATAAATATGAAACGAAAAATAGCATCGCCCAACAAATTGCACATCGCACATACGTGATCGGGGCTAAACGGTTTGAGTTTGAGTGCAGAGTGCAGATTATATTATTTTTCTCATTCTTTTCTTTTGCTTCAGTTATCATTTTTATGCGTTGCCTGTTGTTTTAAAGGTCTACTGACTCCAGTTGTGCTTCCACGAATCTCATATACATGCATACACAATACACACACACTTTTTATGGATTTGGAAGAAAAAAGAATATGAAAAATGTAAATTTACTGCGAATTAGATTTTGAAAATGATTTTGGGCGGACATAATATGCCATAGAATGTCCTCATTTTGTCAGCGTCAACATGTTGTTCAGGCGTTCATTGTCTGTCATAATCTAATAGGTAAATTTTATTTGCTTGGATGTACTTTTATTACAAAAACGATTCAATACATTGCGAAAGTCGTTTTCCAAATCGGAAACTATATTACAAAAATCGGATCAAATGGATGATGTTTTCAGTCAATAGAAGCTCATTTTCCACCATTCACTACTCTGAGTAGTGGTGTACATTAGGGTGTTTTCGGGTAACGGAAATTCGAAAAGTGCCTGGTCTCAATCGATAAGGAATCTTTCAAAATATCACTGGTGAAAATTTCAAATCATTCAGTGCTAGTTTGATCTCTCCCGATACTTCCAAAGTTCCGAGAATAAAAAAGGGGAATCAGATCATTTAATTGCAGTTCACTTTGAAAATCTGATCATTTTTTATTTGTATGAAAGATGAGACGAAACGATACGAATAAAATATGACATATTCTTCTCAGTAAACTACAAAAGTAGGCTCCATTCCCCTTTCATATTCCGGAAACTTCGAAGTTATCGGGAGACGTGAGACCAACACCGAATAAGTTGAAATTTTCACCAGCGATATTTTGAAAGATTCTCTATCGATTGAGACCAGGCACTTTTGGAATTTCCGCAACTCGAAAACACCTTAGTGTACATGCAAAAAAGAAAAAAATTACGGTCCCCTAGTATTTCATCTTACCTTTGCCCTATGCTCTTTGTATTTTATTCAATTATCAAAATCATATCAGAAGCTGAAGTCTTTCAATCCAATTTCAGTATTACACGATTCTATTCTTATACGAATCTCACTGTTTGAGACGAACCCAAGCGAATTTCGTGCGAAAAATGCGCGAGTGTATAAAAAAAAAGATGTGGATGACTAGAGAAACGAATGCCATTTTCTTTTCTTTTCTTTTCTCTAATATTATTCATACATATTTGTGTATTTGTATGGTCTGAATGAAAAAGGTACAATCGTTTTTCGATTCAATTTCCAGAATATTCAATTCATTGCTTCTCATTTTCATTCTTTGATATACCGAAGAGGCTAAATTTCCAATGACTTGCTCGTTTGCATCGAAAATAATCAAATAAAAAAGACACGGGGCCCAGTCATTCGAAAGCTTATGCATGTAATGGCATCAGCATAGCAATCAGTGACTCTGAATTCAATGTATTCCACGTAAAAACTCCATCGACCGTTGAAAGAAATCAAATGACTTCAAATTTTTACAGTTCAATCAAATTTAATTTTAAATTCAATGCTTTTTGGCCGATGATTTAACAAAAGCACTATTCTACACTGTATATTTTATACATCACATTATTGTTGAAAAAAAAACAAAACTTTCATTGAAACAATCACCTAAATTCATAAGAATTTTGAAAGGCATAGGTCCGGCCACGTTTTTGGAATCTGGAATACCTTTATGACTTTTGAGCTATTTTGTTATGTTATTATCGATCCAAAATAATTCACGCATTTCAGTCTCAGATATAATCTCACTGACTAACCACTACTGAACATTTTCAATCTGATTCTGCTGACGAAAACATATTTGAATCGCGTGACTAATCGCGTGGCAAAGCGAAGCCATTTACATTTTACAACACTTGGGCAATGCTTAATTCTCGTTTATGTACAATAAATCCACGATATTATATATTGTTTTTTTCATTTTTTATTCATAATAATTCAGAGTTCATGCGTTAATATCTTGTACGATGTCGATCCGAACATTGAGCATACATTATTTGTTGATTTTTTGATATTTTATTCAACATTTTATACATATTCATATGCAGATTGAAAGCATGCATAATACCAAAGTCACAAAGCAAACAAAAAACAAACAAAAAAAACAAGCAAACAAAAAATATCTTCCTGTGGAGCAAGCAATGAGAGTGTTATGAACAAAACCGGAATAAAACGAAAAAGCTCAAAATGTCGTAAATGTGGAAATGACACATGCAAATGAAGGGAATGTTATTGTTTTTTTGTACTCAAATCGAACGGAGGCTTCCGCTTTAATACGTACAATATCCTTGAATCCTCTTTCAAATTAGATTTTCCGTATTTTTATGAGAGCTTTTGCCACCTCGGTAGGCTTTCCATTCTTTTGACGATGAAATAAACTGGTTTTGTAGTCTAACGCTTCAAGTCAATGCGATATATAAAATTCTTCGGCTTATTTTTTTGACGTACTTTGGATTACAGTTGAACATTGATATTGCTCAAAGAAAAGTTCATTTTCTCCACAAATGGGCTGTTTACTGTTTACCAATTCCGCAAATGTTTATTTATTCTTTGTGCTGACTGCATGGAATCAGCGTAACATGTCACGAAATGAATAATAATATATCAAATTGGAATTGGATTCAAAATTTTTCGAAATTGCTTGAAAGTTTGAGAGCTTGCAAATTTGTGTATGCTCGTGAGTGAAATATATTTTGTCACGTCCAATTCAATGCCGATTAATTCTGGATTACACAGATTACTTTCGGTGTAGCCAATTACCTCACCAGTCGCTTTTGAAGTAGGATTAATACTGCTCAATCATGCCTTCTTTAATAGATGCATTGAAATTTTTGCTCAAAAGCTCCTTCAACGATTACGATGATTAGGCATTGTATGAACTTTGAAACTCAATGAAGGTTGTCACAAATTGAACGGAAATGAAATGCCTAAAAAAAATTGCCCGTTCTTTGCTTAGTTCAATCAATCTCATTCCGAAGGTCTTTCCGAGTATTTTCACAAATAAATGAATGCGTTCGACTACATATGATTGTGAGCATTGAACATGTTTTCATAACATTTGGATAATCGACAAAGGAAATATTTCGCGTATGGAATAAACAATGAGGCTGAATCAACGATGCCAACAGAATATTCGACACCTTTGTCAATTGTGTGATACTTTTGACTTCAGACAATGGAATCCGAAAATTCCGTAGGAGTTTCACATAATAAATTGAAATGAATGAACGAGAAGAAATAATTGCAACTTTGAATATGAACAGAAGTTGCCCTTTTTTAAGAATTCATTTTGTTTCGTTCAATGAAAATCGAACAATATTGTTCGATAGAGTGGAAGAGAGTGGACTGAATAAATGTGAATAATAACTCTTTTGTTTGTTCGGTTGTTTAATTGGATTTTATTACGTCCGATTCAGATGGTGGCTACAGTGAGACTGGCCGTGGCCGTCTGTATGTATGCTATACTAATACTAATACACATTAACTGATTCGTAACAATATAATCCATTCCATTTTGGTGGAGCCCATCTAATAAAGGATTTGATCTTATAGCCATTATCAATATCAATCGGTCTGATTTTGTGGTGACGAAAATTGTACGCTAAAAGTAGAATTAAATTTGCTAAAGAATAATACCGAATTTTATATTACATTGAAAGGAGCCCGTGTGACTTTTATTGTTATTGCCCTGTAAATGGCATATTAATGTGTGCGTTCATTCCTGTTGTGTGGGTTGAAAATAATACAAATGTTTATGATGCACATAAATGAATTCAAATCGATTTTCCATTTCGCCACCCTTTTAGTTAGACGAATGTTATCATTTTTTTTTTTTTTTGTATCCTCCCGAAATTCTATACAATTTTTGTTTGGTGATTTTGTAATGTGACTTCTGGAACATCGTCGTCGGCAAGATTTTCTTCGCGCTCGTGAAAAGATAAACTTTTATTTATTTTTATTGTCTTGTCTTTTGGTTGAACTTGAACTCATGCCATAAAATGTTATCGCGAATGGCTATAAATTACTTGGCATTTTCTACCAATATCATTTAGTATGCGATATGTTTTTGTTTTTAGGAATTAATTTTGTTTTTGCAATGCATAACAAAATTACATGCACTGTTCGAGATCATCATTTTTAAGTTGGAACAATCGTGTATATCAGCTTTTAAATTTCGTTGCCAAGGAAATACCATAAATTACAATATCTCAAAATTCAGTTTCTTTGCTGGTGGATGCATTTTGGCTCTTGATTGTCTACAACAATAATGAAACTCTTGCTAAACATTGTTTATATTGCACCATATTTGGTTTGAGGCTTCCAACTGAACCCATGAAAAATTATGTATCGAATTGTAGATTGTAAAAAGTTTCAAAAAATCTCTGCTATTTCTATGTTTACACAGTTTGTTTTTTTCTACCTCATCTCATTCATTATACATGTTCGGAATTTTAATGAAAAATTAGAATTTCATTCGTAAACACACTGTAACCGAAGTTATTTCAATTTGCTACTGTGAACTGTTTTATTTAAAAATCAGAAACTTCAAATTTTACAGTTCGGTTTAATTAATTCATTTTCAGCAATAAAAAAAAAAAAAAATGCGATTTAAAAGATTTGGGTTTGTGTACGTGATTCAAAAATATTCGTCGTGTGTGTAGAAAAATGGATAAAAGCAAAAAATTATTATAATTTCAAAAATTGATGAGGAGATTGCATGAATGCCAATATTCACAGATGTTCTGTCGAATAATGTCAGAGCAATTGAAAAGTTTTCGCAATAAACCCAAAGGGTTTTATCCATTTATGGTTCTATCTTTGATCGAACTATCATATCATTGAAGGAACAAAGGACGCAAATAGATTTAAATAATAAACATAATAATGCCAAGGATTTTTCATGCACAAATTTTTTTTGATTTACATATTTGTGGAATACGGTACAAAGTAGATTCAACACGATTGTGTGATAAATTCATAAGCTCAAACGGATATAAAAGAAAAACCCGAAAATATTTTCGATTGATTCAGCTATTTACAAGCTGTGATAAACGATGATGATTAACTAGTTTGATATTATATACTAGTATTTGAATGAAGCCCATCGGAAAGCATAGCAATCACAAAAATTTAATTCAAAAATCTGTATCACGTAGCCTCTGGTTATCAATTTTAACAATAAAAATTTATTGAAAGCGATTAGTTACAGAACGGCTGCTCACTGAACTTCAATCATGTTCAAATGTTCAATGTCAAATGCTCGTGTCATGAACGTTTTTCTCAATCATTGTTTTTTGTGCTCTTTGCTGCTCATGCTAATTTCTAAATATGTAACGTTTATACAACATCCCACGCGCCTCCGATTTCTTGACTTAGACATAATCAACCATCATTTTACGATACCATCCTAATATACAACATACGCATCATCATGAATGAACAAATGAATGAAAAGAATCGTTTCCAGTCTTTGCTTTCGATATCGTATTGTATCGGTGAATGAAATTGAATTGAAGCATTCTGTTTTTTTTTCTTACAAAACGTGCTGATCTGATGTCGTAGATACTGATGGCAGTTTTATGTGGATGATTTGTGAGCAAACAGCAAACATGTCAATGTGAATTGTGAACACTTACAGATATTACAATTCGTTGAATCTGAGTTCAACAGTATGTTTCATCAAAATAAACGTGAAAGACTTTCATTATTACCTGCAACCTACATCGAGTAGTTTTTCGATTATTCATTTTGACGTGACGCATTCATTAAGTTGGTTTTTGCTTGAATTTCATTAGGAGTTCAGAAGTGTCAGAACGCTCGGAGGGAATCAAAACCCTTAAATAATAAGCGTCAGATGTCTGTACAGGCTTTTTATCATTATATTGGCAGCTTCATTGGAAATCGTTTCGCTAAAATTGATTTTTTTGTGCTAATGAAACCAAAATGAAACAAAAAAACTGACAATTAATAGCTACGACTAAGGATGATTTTTCTATTTTATTCTACTTCTTTTTGAGAGTTGAATGGCTTATAAATTGGGAATTGTCCCGATTTTGCCTACAATTCCATCCATTGGAATTGTGTTTTTCATCGAAGGCCTTTTTATGATATTTATCCCTTTTTTCCTCGCTTCCACTCAAATAGTTCAGATACAGTCGACACATATCGACTAATATTAATCCCTTTCCCATTCATCTGAATTATCCTTCAAACTCCAAATCAATATCTTCCGCTCCAATGTTTAACTCGAAAGATCAATTCAATTGTTAATGGGCTGTTTCGAATATGGATTTTCTTTCAGAAATGGCTCTCAAAGTATTCAAATGTAATTATTTAGCAACTTAAAATACAGAAATTTGGCTGACAAATAAAATATTAAATGGTTCTTTGATTTGGGATGTAAAACAGTTTGAAAAATTGATCAAAACATAAAACATGTTTCTTTTATGCTTTTGCACGGTTTTCACATGGAATTTGCTTAGTTTTTCGTCTCAAACAGTGAAAGTCGTGAATTGATTGCGTTATACGTATGAACCGCAACGCCATGGCGAAATGGCACGTATATCAAAAAAAAAAAAAAAATTATCTATATCTAAGCTCGCACCAGAAACGCATCGAAAATGAAGCAAACCGCATAATTTTTCGTTGTTATGGGACGTGTTCATATGGACTGAGTTGACAACAACATTCAACGTAGGTTGAATTTGCAGCAATGATCAGACTATGATGCACGAAAACATCTGTTGCATTTCTCGCAATTTTTAAGAATAAAAGGATCGACACGTTTCAAATTGGAATTCCAACGTTGAATAGCAACTTGTGTATTGATTTTTCTACGAAAATTCTTTCCTATAAAAAGCGGCCGAAGCTCATTCGAATCCATCAGTTTTGAATGAACTTTGTTCTAGAGAAAACAAACTAAATTAAAATGAAGTATTCGTTAGCTTTCCTTTTCGTAGCTTCTACAGTTTTTTTGATGGCCAGGTAACTTGACAATCATATATGATGTTCGGAATTGACAAAATTAATATTTTCCTTCAATCATTTACAGCGCTGTACCGCCGTAAGTCAATTTCAGATAATAATATTAACCAATCATTCCAAAAACAAATTTTGTAATTTAATCTTTAATAAAAGAATAATTATTTTCTCTTTAATACAGTCGCCAAGTTCCAGTGGAAATGTAAGTCCATTTCAAATAATAATAATAATCAAAAACAAATTTAGTAATTTTATCTTTAATGGAAGAATAATTATTTTCTCTTTAATACATTTACAGCTCTGAATCGCTGTAAGTCCATTTCAGATAATAATATTAATCAATCATTCCAAAAACAAATTTTGTAATTTAATCTTTAATGAAAGAATAATTATTTTCTCTTTGATACAATTACAGCCCTGATCAGATACGGTAAGTCCATTTCAGAAAATAATAATAAGCAATCATTCCAAAAACAAATTTAGTAATTTTATCTTTAATAAAAAAATTATTATTTTCTCTTTAATACATTCACAGCCGTCGAAACAGACAGTAAGTTCATTTCAGATAATTATATCTACCAATCACTCCAAAAACAAATTTAGTAATTTTATCTTTAATAAAAGAATTATTATTTTCTCTTTAATACATTTACAGCGCTGCAGTCGATAGGTAGGTCCATTTCAGAAAATAATATTAATCAATCATTCCAAAAACAATATACATACAGATTTTAATACTCCATTAGTTCTCTATTTATCTATAATAAAAGTATTATTATTATTTTTTTGATACAATTACAGGGCCATACAGTCACTGTAAGTAAATTTCAGATAATAATATTAATCAATCATTTCAAAAACAAATTTAGTAATTTTATCTTTAATAAAAGAATTATCATTTTCTCTTTAATATATTAACAGCCCTCCATTACCACGGTAAGTCCATTTCATAAAATAATATTAATCAATCATTCCGAAAATAAATTTTGTAATTCTACACACAGAATTAATGCAGTTTAAAATCTGCCTGTGTATCCTTTATACGAAGTTAAGTTGTCTCTGTTCAACGGTATTGATTGTGATATTAACAGTGTTGACAGATCATTTTGTTTAGGGAAGAAGTAATACATAATTTGTCATCAATCTAAAAAACAATCACATGAAAACAAACACCCATTGAGATATTTTTCCATTTATAATTCTTAAATAATAACAATTACACTCTTGTTATTAAATAGATTTGTTATTTTCGTCTATTAATTCATTTTACCTATCAAAAAATTCCAATCATTGCAGTTTACTTTGCATTTGATACAATCTGTCAACAACCGTAAAATTGACAATCAATACTATTGAACAGTGTAAACGTCAAATTATTTCTGTACACGGTGTATACATATAGATTTTAAAACTCCATTAATTCTCTGTGTATCTATAATAAAATTATTACATATTATTTTCTCTTAAATACATTTACAGCAATGCAAATCAAGCGTAAGCCCATTTCAGACAATAATATTAATCAATCATTCCAAAAACACATTAATTAATTAAATCTATTCAAATGATTCAGTCAACGGAAAGAAAGGATGAATTTAAGAACGTAAATTCGATAATTTTTTTATGTTTTTCCGAATTTTATAAAAAGTCGATTTTAAATTGGTCTGTTTCAGTCTACTTGGAGAGTTCAAAATGCATGGAAATGTTTTGAGGCCCCAGTAAATTTTGTTTTTCCCATCCGCATATAATTGCAATTATTTCATTACATTTTTTATTCTTTTTTTTTTTAGTATGGAGTGTGCAACAATTTGCGCGTAAGTTTATAGCAAAAGATAAATTTAAATTCAAAGCTGATGACCATTCATCATTAATTAATTTTGGTTTGCATTCGGTGCGTTGCAGTGAGGGAGCAACCGATCCAGAGTAAGTTCAATAATGCTTACTATAATTTAGATCATTTTAAATACATATTCTTTTTGAAATGTTTTCATCAGGATAATACAAAATATCCAAGAGGCGGGGGATGAGTGAGTATTGTTTTTAGTTTTAGGCTAAATGACGTCAAAAATTAAAGTTTTCTTACATTCTTTATTTTGTAGCAAACGTGTACGTGCATTGGTGCTCGCAGCTGCAATTATAGGACACATGCCAAACCAATAATGTTATTTTATTCAGTATATGTCAATGCATCCATTGGTAGCGGCGAACACCATTATTTATATGAAACTATCTGATTGTGTAACACGAACGAAAGTTCTCTACACACGAAAATGATTTCGGCACGTTCGAATTCATGTGTATATACAAGTTTTGTGTTTTGTCTATGAACTAATAGTAGATGGCGTCACCAATATAAGCATTAACGTTTATTGAAAAAAAAAATCTGAATTATTAATGTTTTTTATTTAATATTCAGTTCAACATTCACAAATGTATCAATAACATTCAATGTAATAATTTTTGCGAAAATATAATACGAAAATGAATTGTTAACTTCTGATACATAAAGAAATAAAATATTTTTGAATGTTCACACATCGAATTAAATTTTTGTTCCTAAGTCTATCGAATTGGCGTTAATCACAGACAACAGCGCCACGTACAATAACAAGCAAATCTATTCCTCTTCCTATGATTGTCAAATGGAGCCCGATTAAGGTTCGTGATTTGTATGTTGCGCTGTTGTCAGTTAGTTCCAAATATATGGAGAAAATGCGATGCACTCGCTCTGTGGCGTAAATAGAGACCGCTAATTTTTTTCAGAATTGGCTCTCAAAAAAAGTTTGCATTCAAATCATAGGTGAACATAGGGGGGTATATCGGTTTACCCCCTCCCCCCCCCTCCCTAAAGTCTTTGGCCAGACCCCACTTAATTTCGAGAATGTTTCACTCTTCCGATCGCGATGGAAACTTTGGGAATCTTTAAGACAGAGTCTGAAGACAAACTCCCTAGAATCTCAAAGTCCTGCGATAAAAAAACCAGAGAAGTATTTTACTAAAAAAAAAAAACAAATGTATGATTTTGATGTTTCATTGTTTGTCACATATAAAGTTTATGAAACGTCAAAATGAATAAATGAGCTTTTGAACATAATTTCGCGCAATGCTGCGTTACCATGCCAAGTAAAATGTTTTGACAGCTCAGCATACATTCACTCGACTAAATTTACTCAAGTAAAGTATTGGCTGTCAAGTCAAAATTCACATCGCTGTCTATATCAGGCGTCTCCAATACGGGAACCACTGAGCCACATGTGGCTCTTTGAACGATTCCAAGTGGCTCTTTTTATTAAGTAATATGTAAATGAAATAAAATAAAGAAAAAATCAAATAAACGTAATTTTTTGCTATAGAATCATGATCTTTTCTTCAAAAATCGAAAGTGGCCCTTTGAATGGATTTGGAGCCACAAATTTGGCTCCTCATAAAAAAAAAGTTGGAGACCCCTGATCTAATGTTATATTCTAATGTTACATTGCATTAATGTTGAAAAATTCGGACGCAGCGCTTCTCTACCGTCAGTTCCAATGTTTACTATTTATTAAAGAAAAGAATATAAAGCCCACTTTCGAAGAACTATGTGCGAAAGCGAATGGTTTGAAACGACGGGATTTCGGTCCATTTATAAAATATTACAAGAATCAATGGATTGATAAGGTTGGTTATTGGTTAAACTGAGTTCAATCTGTGTTTGAACACGTATGCTCACCAATTAATGTTCCTTTGTCAATAAGGCCCCAATAGCATATGTGTGTATCGGCATGAAACACGGATCACATGTTCTATAGAAAAAATGTAAAAAATCATGCTAATTTTTTTGTGTTCACTGAGGCACTGCAAAAAGAGGAATTCGCAAAATCGATTGCATTGGCTCAAAAGATTCCACTAGTTAAAATTGGTAATGGTCGACGAAATCGATTGTGTAAATGATCAGGTCCTTGTAAACGATGTATTCATTCTATTCACATTTCATATCCATTCATAAATAGGTTCGATTGATTCGAATAAAGCGAGCAATTGACGTAATGAGAGACGGAATGATTACATCTCCATGGAATTTCTACAGAAAATAGCCAATATGGATAACAAAATTATAAAAGCCAATTCACAAGACGTTCTATCTATTAATTTGTTCAACAATTCCGTTAATTTAAATGAAAGTAGCGAAAGTGAAAGCGATGATGAAGAGCTTTCGAGTTGTATCATTTGCCATAAAAATAAAATTTAAGTTTTATTGATGACATGTTCACACTCTTGCTGTTGTAATTAGTGTTGGAATGCACAAAAAAATAATACGGACTCGAAAGATCGTCCACTTTGTTCCATAATAAATTGTAATTTAGATGTTAGGAAATTTGCATCTGTTAAACTTTGATCAAATGATCGTATTTACTTTATTGGCCAAAGCAATCATACTTTCATACTCAATTGTTCATACTTTTTTGGATATGTGATGCAGAAATAAAACATATATGACTTATTTCCGAAGACGAATATTTTCTATTTCCATGTATATTATTTCTTGGAACCATTTGTGTACTCTCTCGCGAAAGAGTTAAATGGTAAGAAAAGGAAAGAATTGACCATTCATAAATAATATAAAAACAAATGGAGATGAATGGATGAAAATGGAAAAAATGAAATCAAAGGGACGCATAGAATTTGAGTTGTTGGCCCCTTGCCTCTAGACGCAATCGCCCGTCTTCCAATGAATGGTATTGTTCCGACAATCGAAAATCGATGACAGAAATTCTCGATTCTTTTCATTTTCCATACATTTTGCTTGATTCAGCTGAAGGGCCCATTTTTTCTGTTTTGTACATCGAGGAAATTCTGATCAGATCTCCAATCCCCCTATAATTATAAGTTATGCCAGTGGCCACGGTTTCAACATTGAAAAACAGTGGCTTGATACGACATTAGAATACCATAACAATTTTTCTTCCCTTCCATATTGAAAGCAAGTGCAAGAGTTTAATATTTTTTTCGAAACATGAAACACGAAATACGAATTCAATGACAAAATGAACAGACAATGCAAACACACGTTTAAGGTAAAAAATATTAATTGCATTTCATCTCGATCAAAATGAGACATGAACAAATATGAGGATACATGTGCCACAGTTTCACCATTGAAAAACAGTAGCTCGATGCGATATTAGAATTCCATAACGATTTTTCTTTCCATTCGTATTGAATTATTGAAGAGTTCAATAATTTCTCCGAAACATGAAACACGATATACAAATTCAATGACAAAACGAACAGACAATGCAAACACACGTTTAAGGCAAGAAAAATTTTAGACCGAGAGCCCATGAGCAAAGTGCTCACCTTAAATGCTCCATGGAAACAGCGACTGGAAAATTGTTCAGCAGAATGCTCTGTTTCCAGATGTGACATCTGCATGGTTATTTGCGATGAAAATGTGAGGTATGCTTTCAAAAATGATTTCATGGCATAAAACCCTCATGCATAAATGGTTTTGATTGATTTTTAAGATTTCATCATTTTCTGCATGAAATCAGTTGCAACTACCTGGATATGCACCCTTAATTGTACAGGCTAAAATCGACATGCTTCCAAATGAAGCTACATACATGACAGGAATTTTTACTGGATGTACAGATTATTTATAAGATGCTATGGCCAGAATTTCTGCTTTCAATGAGTTGCACTTCCTAAGATCTGGCCAAAATAAAATAAAATATATAATATATATAAATTAAAATACAATGAAATATCCTCATTTCCAGAAAATTGAGAAACATAAAATATTCGATAATTTTGGTCAGATTCCAATTAATACAAACCGTTCCGTGCAGCTTTTCAGGATTTTTTCAGATTCTTTTTTGTTTTTTTTTCCGAAATGCGATCATTGAAATGGAAATAGGAATTCCCACATTTATCTTCAGCGCTTCATTTGAAGCATTCACTTCCCTTCATTCCGCGTTCTCTGCCATCAGGCGTTTGCCTTTCAGAAGTTCTCTCAAACGTAATCAAATTTGAACCACCCTTACCAAAGCATTTATCAGAACTTTTGCGACAAATCGCATGAGAGATCATGCAAATGTTCATTAATTCGGGAACACGAAACCATAGAATCCCATTTTTTTTACTCTCTGGATCGTGAATCAAAGGTGAAATTTTTCTGAAATTTTAGAATAATTTCCAATTGCGAATGATTTCAATACTCTAATCGGATATAATGTTTTCCGTTCAGAACAGAAAAAAGCGAAAAGAGTACTTAATTGCTGCTGAATGTATACAATATTTTTGGAGTTCTGGCAACTGATGCATTTACTTTTGATAAAAACGAGAATTAACATTGATTTTTCTATTTTAATCTACATCTTCTTAAGAGTTGAATGGCTTATAAATTGTGAATTGTCCAAATTTTGCCCACAATTCCATACATTCCCGTTCAAATAAAAAAGTGTTTTTCATCGAAGGCTCTTTTATGATATTTACCACTTTTCTCTCGCTTCCTTCAAACTCCAAATCTACATCTTCCG
Source organism: Mayetiola destructor (assembly GCA_000149185.1). Taxonomy (NCBI): domain Eukaryota; kingdom Metazoa; phylum Arthropoda; class Insecta; order Diptera; family Cecidomyiidae; genus Mayetiola; species Mayetiola destructor. Next base: position 156,167 of record GL501491.1, read on the forward strand.
CTCCAATCTTTAACTCGAAAGATCAATTCAATTGTTAATGGGCTGTTTCGAATATGACTGTTCTTTCGGATATAGCTCTCAAAGTATTCAAATGTTATTATTTAGCAACTTCAAATGCAGAAATTTGGATGACAAATAAATAGTGATGGGCAAAATCGGGTATTTATTTTTTCGGATAGGTAAATTGATTTTTACCCGGTATTTACCGGGTATTTACCTGGGAAATTCTTTTGCGTAATGTTGAACTGAAAACGATTTGAAAATGAAAAATATGGTTCTTATGACTTTATTTAAATGAAAATATGAGGAAAACAAATCATCGATTTTTCAATAATCAACATCGCTACTTTCTGATTCAGATTCTATATCTGATGATGACACCTCTTCAGTATCTGACCATTCTGAATCAGATTCTTCTACGTTTGGCTCGCTTGTTGATGGTACAATTAGCTTGCTTTCATTTATCTTTTTCGGACGTGGATTCAAAAGGTTCCAATTATATGACAATTTTCAAATTGTGAATCCAACCAAATTTACTGTTTGATCGTTCGGTTGCAGCTGATGAAATTGGTGCAGACAAAATGAGGATAGCTGTTTTTGAAATCGAAGTTTCTGAATAAAATGTTTTCCACCATTGCAATGGGCACATATTTTTAGTTGCGGTCCAAACGAAAGATATGCTCCAAATGTCTTCCTTATTTTATATTTTCCGATTTCTGATAAAATGACGCTTGCGTCAAGTGAAATGTGCTGTGCAGTTTCATAGACGAATTCTATTGCATCAATCGATTCTTTTGCATATAAAAATATTAGAAAAACCTCAATAAAATCGAACACACAGAGATGACAGAATGAATGTAAACAAAAGAGCGGCGAGTGATTGTATGTGACTTTGTCGTAGAGCTGTCAATAATTCTGCGTGAGAGAAAAATTTAGTTCAGTGCATATTTGTGTTCAGTGCATTTTTGTGCTCAACGATCGACGATTAAAATTTGCATATTTTTTTACCCGTTGGGTATTTATTTTTACTGAAATTTCTACCCGGTAAATACCCGGGTGGTTTTTATTCATTAAGTGGTTCTTTGATTTGGGATGTAAAGCAGTTTGAAAAATTGATCAAAACATAAAACTCATTTCTTTTATGCTTTCGCACGGTTTTCACATGAAATTTGCTTAGTTTTTCGTCTCAAACAGTGAAAGTCGTGAATTGATTGCGTTATACGTATGAACCGCACGCCGTGGCGTAATGACACGTATATCAAAAAAAAAAAACAAATCATCCATATCTAAGCTCACACCAGAAATGCATCGAAAATGAACCAAACCGCATAATTTTTCGTTGCTATGTGACATGTTCATATGGATTGAGTTGACAACAACATTTAACGTAGGTTGAATTTACAGCAATGATCGAACTATGAAGCACGAAAACATCTGTTCCATGTCTCGCAATTTTCAAGAATAAAAAGATCGACACGTTTCAAATTGGAATTCCAACGTTGAATAACAACTTGTGTATTGATTTTTCTACGAAAATTCTTTCCTATAAAAAGCGGCCGAAGCTCATTCTAATCCATCAGTTTTGAATGAACTTTGTTCTAGAGAAAACAAACTAAATTAAAATGAAGTATTCGTTAGCTTTCCTTTTCGTAGCTTCTACAGCTTTTTTGATGGCCAGGTAACTTGACAATCATATATGATATTTGGAATTGAAAAAATTATTATTTTCTGTTAAAACATTTACAGCGCTGCACCGAAAAAGTAAGTCCATTTCAATAAAAATATTAACCAATCATTTCAAAAACAAATTTTGTAATTCAATTTTTAATGAAAGAATAATTATTTTCTCTTTAATACAATCGCTGAGAAAGAATGACAATGTAAGTCCATTTCAGATAAAAATAATAAGCAATCATTCCAAAAACAAATTTAGTAATTTTATCTTTAATGAAAGAATAATTATTTTCTCTTTAATACAGTTACAAAGATGCAGAGGAACGGTAAGCTTATTTCAGATATTAATATTAACCAATCATTTCAAAAATAAATTTAGTAATTTTAACTTTAATGGAAAAATAATTATTTTCCCTTTAATACAGTCGCAGAGAAGCAAGGGAAAAGTAAGTCCATTTCAGATAATTCTAATAAGCAATCATTCCAAAAACAAATTTAGTAATTTTAACTTTAATGGAAGAATAATTATTTTCTCTTTAATACATTTACAGCTCTGCATCGCTGTAAGTCCATTTCAGACAATAATATTAATCAATCATACCAAAAACAAATTTAGTATTAATTTATAATGAAAGAATTATCATTTTCTCTTTGATGCAATTACAGTACTGAACAGTTGCGGTAAGTTCATTTCGGATAATTTTATTAACTAAACATTCCAAAAACAAATTCAGTTAATTTATCTTTAATGAGACAATTATTATTTTCTCATTAATACATTTACAGCACTCGGGACCGACGGTAAATCCATTTTAGATAATAATATTACTTAATCATTCCAAAAACAAATTTAGTAATTTTATCATTAATGAAGGAATTATCATTTTCTCTTAAATACATTTACAGCGCTTTAGTGGCACAGTAAGTCCATTTCAGTATGAGAACTCCATAAGTTCTCTGTTTATCTATAATAAAAGTATTATTATTTTCTTTTTGATACAATTTACAGGGCTAAAGAGAGTCTAACTAGAGAGTAAGTAAATTTTAGATAATAATATTAATCAATCATTCCAAAAACAAATTTAGTAATTTTATCTTTAATAAAAGAATTATTATTTTCTCCTTAATATATTGACAGGGCTCCACTACCACCGTAAGTCCAATTCACAAAATAATATTAATCAATCATTCCAAAAATAAATTTTGTAATTCTACGCACAGAATTAATGCAGTATAAAATCTGCCTGTGTATTCTGTATACGAAGTTAAGTTGATTGTGATATTAACAGTGTTGACAGATAGATCATTTTGTTTAGGGAAGAAGTAATACATAATTTGTCATCAATCTCACAAACAATCACATGAAAACAAACACCCATTGAGATATCTTTCCATTTATAATTCTTAAATAATAACAATTACACTCTTGTTATTAAATAGATTTGTTATTTTCGTCTATTAATTCATTTTACCTATCAAAAAATTCCAATCATCGCAGTTTACTTTGCATTTATTCAATACTTTTGAACAGTGTAAACGTGAAATTAAATCCGTACACGGTGTATACATACAGATTTTAATACTCCATTAATTCTCTGTGTGTCTATAATAAAAGTATTACATAATATTTTCTCTTTGATACATTTATAGCAATGCCGGAGTACCGTAAGCCCATTTCAGACAATAATATTGATCAATCATTCCAAAAACACATTAATTAATTTTATCTATTCAAATGATTCAGTCAATTACGAGCTAGAATGAATTTATTAAGGTAAATTTGATAATTTTTTTATGTTTTTACGAATTTTATAAAAAGTCGATTTTAAATTGGTCTCTTTCAGTGTACTTGATACGTTCGCAAATTATGGAGATGAATTTAAGCCCCAGTAAATTTTAATTTCCCCATCCGCATATAATTGCAATTATTTCATTACATTTTTTATTCTTTTTTTTTTTTTTTTAGTTTGGAAGTTGCAACAATTTGCAAGTAAGTTTATAGCATAAGATAAATTTTAGTTTAAAACTGATAAACATTCATCATCATTGCTGCAATGCAATTTGCATTCGGTGCCTTGCAGTGGGACAAATACCGATGCAGAGTAAGTTCAATAATGCTCACTATAATTTAGGTCAATTTAAATACTTATTCTTTTTGAAATCTTTTCATCAGGATAGTAGAAGGAATCAAACTTGCGGATGAGGGGTCAGTATTCTTTTTTTTAGTTTTAGGCTAAATGACGTCAAAAATTAAAGTTTTCCTACATTTTTTATTTTGTAGCAAACATTTACGAGCATTGGGGCTCGCACCTCAAATGGTAGGATTCAGTTTAAACCGCTAATGTTATTTTATTCAGTATATGTCAATGCATCCGTTGGTAACGGTGACAACCATTATTTATATGCAACTATCTAATTGTGTAATACGAATGAAAAGAGAAAGAACACACGAAAATGATTTCGGCACGTTCGACTTCATGTGTATATACAAGTTTTGTGTTTTGTCTATGAACTAATAGTAGATGGCGTCACCAATATTAGCATTAATATTTACTAAAAAAAAAAATCTGAATTATTTATGTTTTTTATTTAATATTCAATTAAACATTCACAAATGTATCAATAGCATTCAATGTGATAATTTTTGCGAAAATAAAATACGAAAATGAATTGTTAACCTCTGATACATAAAGAAATAAAATATTTTTGAATGTTCACACATCGAATTAAATTTTTGTTTCTAAGTCTAAAGAATTGGCGTAAATCACAGGGCAAATGCATTGTTCAACCAACAACAGCGCCACGTACAACAATAACAAGCAAATCTATTCCTCTTCCTATGATTGTCAAATGGAGCTCAATGAAGGTTCCTCGTGTATTGTATGTGGCGCTATTGTCAGTTAGATCAAAATATATGGAGAAAATGCGATGCACTCGCTCTGTGGCGTAAATAGAGACCGCTAATTTTTTTCAGAATTGGCTCTCAAAAAAAGTTTGCATTCAAATTAAATAATTTGGTAACCGAAAATACACAAATTTAGCTGAAAGAAATAAAACAATCAATCCGATTTCCGGAATTGGATCTTTGATTGCCAGTAAAAAATTTGAAATATTTGTAATCCATCCGATATCTTCTTATTAATATTTGGCAATTGAGCATTTATTCACACTCATTCGCAATTACTTGCAAATATATGCGATATCTGGTATAATTTGCAGCCAACTTCACATTTTGTACATTGAAATTTGACATCTTACATTTGTAACTGCTCAACAGTGTTTGATTAGTTGGAAGATTCGAAAAAGATTTCAAAAGATATGTGCGCATACACAGAATGTTTTTCATAATTTATTTCGAAAAATTGAACCAAAATTTCATTTTGCCTGCGACTTTGATTGAGAATTTTGAACTTAATTTAATATAAAAAAAATGTTGGAGACCCCTGATCTATATTCTAATGTTACATTCCATTAATGTTGAAAAATTCGGACGCAGCGCTTCTCTACCGTCAGTTCCAATGTTTACTATTAATTAAAGAAAAGAATATAAAGCCCACTTTCGAAGAACTATGTGCGAAAGCGAATTGTTTGAAACGACGGGATTTCGGTCCATTTATAAAATATTACAAGAACCAATGGATTGATAAGGTTGGTTATTGGTTAAACTGAGTTCAATCTGTGTTTGAACACGTATGCTAACCAATTAATGTTCCTTTGTCAATAAGGCCCCAATAGCATATGTGTGTATCGGCATAAAACATGGATCACATGTTCTATAGAAAAAATGTAAAAAATCATGCTAAAAGAGGAAATCGCAAAATCATCGGCTCAAAAGATTCCACTAATTAAAATTGGTAATGGTCGACGAAATCGATTGGCAAATGATCAGGTCCTTGTAAACGATGTATTCATTCTATTCACATTTCATATCCATTCATAAATAGGTTCGATTGATTCGAATAAAGCGAGCAACTGACGTAATGAGAGACGGAATGATTACACCCATGGAATTTTTACAGAAAGTAGCCAATATGGATAAGAAAATTATGAAAGCCAATTCACAAGACGTTCTATCTATTAATTTGTTCAACAATTCCGTTAATTTAAATGAAAGTAGCGAAAGTGAAAGCGATGATGAAGAGCTTTCGAGTTGTATCATTTGCCATAAAAATAAAATTCAAGTTTTATTGATGACATGTTCACACTCTTGCTGTTGTAATTAGTGTTGGAATGCACAAAAAAATAATACGGACTCGAAAGATTGTCCACTTTGTCCCATAATAAATTGTAATTTAGGTGTTAGGAAATTTGCATCTGTTAAACTTTGATCATATTTACTTTATTGACCAAAGCAATCATACTTTATTACTCAATTGTTCATACTTTTTTGCATATGTGATGCAGAAATAAAACATATATGACTTATTTTCGAAGACGAATATTTTCTATTTCCATGTATATTATTTCTTGGAACCATTTTTATACGAAAGAAGCAAAAAGCTGTAAGGTTTTTCTACTTGCGTACTCTCTCGCGAAAGAGTTAAATGGTAAGAAAAGGGAGGAATTGACTATTCAGAAGAAATATAGAAACAAATGAAGAGGAGAATGGACGAAAATGGAAAAAATGAAATCAAAGGGACGCATAGAATTTGAGTTGTTGGCCCTTTTGCCTCTAGACGCAATCGCCCGTCTTCCAATGAATACTATAGTTCCGACAATCGAAAATCGATGACAGAAATTCTCGATGCTTTTCATTTTCCAAACATTTTGCATGATTCAGCTGAAGGGCCCATTTTTTCTGTTTTGTACATCGGGGAAATTCTGATCAGATCTCCTATAACTATAAGTTATGCCAGTGGCCATTGTTTCAACATTGAAAAACAGTGGCTTGATACGACATTAGAATACCATAACGATTTTGCTTCCCTTCCATATTGAAAGCAAGTGCAAGAGTTTAATATTTTTTTCGAAACATGAAACACGAAATACAAATTCAATGACAAAACGAACAGACAATGCAAACACACGTTTAAGGTAAAAAATATTAATTGCATTTCATCTCGATCAAAATGAGACATGAACAAATATGGAGATACATGTGCCACGGTTTCAACATTGAAAAACAGTGGCTCGATGCGATATTAGAATTCCATAACGAATTTTCTTTCCATTCGTATTGAATTATTGAAGAGTTCAATAATTTCTCCGAAACATGAAACACGATATACAAATTCAATGACAAAACGAACAGACAATGTAAACACACGTTTAAGGCAAGAAAAATTTTAGACCGAGAGCCCATGAGCAAAGTGCTCACCTTAAATGCTCCATGGAAACAGCGACTGGAAAATTGTTCAGCAGAATGCTCTGTTTCCAGATGTGACATTTTTATTTTTTTAACACCTGCACATCGCGAAATCTGCATGGTTATTCGCGATGAAAATGCGAGGTACGCTTTCAAAAATGATTCCATGGCAGAAAATCCTCATGCATAAATGGTTTTGATTGATTTTTAAGATTGCATCATTTTCCGCAAGAAATCAGTTCAATTCTGTCATGTTTCCAAATGAAGCTACATACATGGCAGGCATTTTTACTGGATGTACAGATTATTTATAAGATGCTATGGCCAGAATTTCTGCTTTCAATGAGTTGCACTTCCTAAGATCTGACCACTTAAATTCTTGCTTCATGGATGCTATGCTTCCATAACAATATTCATGACAGGAATTTTACAAACGATTAAAATACAATGAAATATCCTCATTTCCAGAAAATTGAGAAACATGAAATATTCGATAATTTTGGTCAGATTTCAATTGATACAAATCATTCCGTGCAGATTTTTCGGATTTTTTCAGATTTTTTTTAGTTTTTATTTCAAAACGGATCATTGAAATGGAATTAGGAATTCTCATATTTATCTTCAGCGCTTCAATTGAAGCATTCCTTTTTTTTCATTCCGCGTTCTCTGCCATCAGGCGTTTTGCCTTTCGGAAGTTCTTCAAACGTAATCAAATTTGGGTTTTACCAAAGCATTTATCAAAACTTTTGCTACAAATCGCATGAGAGATCATGCAAATGTTCATCAAATCGGAAACACTAAACCCTAAAAACCCCATTTCCTTTAACTCTCTCGATTTGAGTTCGGATATGAGTTTATGTTTCAGTTGCTTATCTAACAAAATATGAGGTCTGAATTGTGACTAAGCATTCAATGATATTCGCCGAAATTAACAATTCGAATCTATCGGTCAATATTAGAAGATGATGTTCATTGTAACGAATGGTTCCATTTACTTGTTGAAATGGTAAATGTCAGTGAGCAAAACACTTGACACTATGAAATACCATAAATTCGGCATTTCAATGTAAAAGCTTGCCCGAAATATGAAACATGAATCGCAAAGACATATCAAAAGTCTGTGTTATTTGTAATACAAAATAAACAATATAATCGAATGTATCAGAAAAATTGCATGTAATCGATGGTGTAATTGGATTCACCAATGCTGTTATACTGAACATTTTATAATAATATGTTTTCAGTATTCGTAAATGATTGGCTAATGTATGCTTATACAGTTTTCATTCGATCGCAGATACAATAGTCGACAACAATGGATTAGACTTAATGTTGTCATTTTTAAACGTAATTATATGTATAACAAAACGATAGGCAAACATGGACCACAGAGCATTTCAAATATGCAACCACTTTCAGTTTGCATGATAAACCGAGAACAATCCAGTATGTATGAAAAAAAAAATCAATTCATACCAATTAAATGGGTCAGAATGAAAATGGCCCTCTTCAAGATTTGAAATCAAAAGTGCAATTTTTCTGAAATTTTAGAAGATTTTTCAATTGCGAATGATTTCAATACTCTAATTGAATATAAAGTTTTCCGTTCAGAACAGAGAATAGCGAAAAGAGTACTAAATTACTGCTGAATGTATACAATATTTTTGGAGTCCTGGCATCGGATGCATTTACTTTTGATGAAATCGAGAATTAAGGATGATTTTTCTATTTTAATCTACATCTTTTTAAGAGTTGAATGGCTTATAAATTGTGAATTGTCCAAATTTTGCCCACAATTCCATCCATTCCCGTTCAAATAAGAAAGTGTTTTTCATCGAAAGCTCTTTTATGATATTTATCACTTTTTTCTCGCTTCCTCCAAACTCCAAATCAATATCTTCCACTCCAATCTTTAACTCGAAAGATCAATTCAATTGTTAATGGGCTGTTTCGAATATGGCTTTCCTTTCGGATATAGCTCTCAAAGTATTCAAATGTAATTATTTAGCAACTTCGAAAATAGAAATTTGGCTGACAAATAAAACATTGAATGGTTCTTTGATTTGGGATGTAAAGCAGTTTGAAAAATTGATCAAAACAGAAAACTTGTTTCTTTTATGCTTTCGCACGGTTTTCACATGGAATTTGCTCAGTTTTTCGTCTCAAACAGTGAAAGTCGTGAATTGATTGCGTTATATGTATGAACCGCAACGAAATGGCACGTATATCAAAAGAAAAAATCATCCATATCTAAGCTCACACCAGAAATGCATCGAAAATGAACCAATTCGCATAATTTTTCGTTGCTATGTGACATGTTCATATGGATTGAGTTGACAACAACATTTTACGTAGGTTGAATTTACAGCAATGATCGAACTAAGAAGCACGAAAACATCTGTTCCATGTCTCGCAATTTTTAAGAATAAACAGATCGACACGTTTCGAATTGGAATTCTAACGTTGAATAACGAGCTGTGTATTGGTTTTTATACGAAAAAAATTTCCTATAAAAAGCGGCCGAAGCTCATTCGAATCCATCAGTTTTGAATGAACTTAGTTCTAGAGAAAACAAACTAAATTAAAATGAAGTATTCGTTAGCTTTCCTTTTCGTAGCTTCTACAGCTTTTTTGATGGCCAGGTAACTTGACAATCATATATGATATTTGAAATTGACAAAATTATTAATTTCCTTTAAAACATTTACAGCGCTGCACCGAGAATGTAAGTCCATTTCAATAAAAATATTAACCAATCATTCCAAAAATAAATTAAGTAATTTTATAATGAAAGAATTATTATTTTCCCTTTAATACATTTACAGCAATGAGATAAAGTAAGCCCATTTTAGATAATAATATTAACCAATAATTCCAAAAATAAATTTAGTAATTTTCTCTATAATAAAATAATTATTATTTTCTCTTTAATACATTAACAGCCGAGCACAGGCAACGTAAGTTCATTTCAAATAATAATATTAACCAATCATTCCATAAAAAAAAAAAAAAAATTGTAATTTTCTCTATAATGAAAGAATTATCGTTTTCTCTTTTATACATCTGCAGCGTTGACCGGTTAAGGTAAGTTCATTTCGGATAATAATATTAACCAGTCATTCCAAAAACAAATTTAGTAATTCTAAATGAAAGAATTATTAATTTCTCATTAATACATTTACAGCGGGGAACTGGCAGCGTAAGTTCATTTCAAATAATAATATCTAGCAATCATTTCAAACATAAATTTAGTAATTTTCTCTATAATAAAAGAATTATTATTTTTTCTTTAATACATTCACAGCCTTCAACGGCAACTGTAAGTCCATTTCAGATAATAATATTACTTAATCATTCCAAACAAAAATTTATTAATTTTATCAATAATGGAAAAATTATTTATTTCTTCTTTAATACATTTACAGCCGCGGACTGGACGAGTAAGTCCACTTCAGATAATAATATTACTTAATCATTCCAAAAACAGATTTAGTCATTTTATCTATAATGAAAGAATTATTATTTTCTCTTTAAAACATTTACAGCGCTGTACCGGATCAGTAAGTTCATTTCAGATATTAATATTAACCAATCATTCCAAAAACATATTTAGAGATTTTATCTATAATGAAAGAATTATTTATTTCTCTTCAATACTACAGCTATAACCCGAACCCGTAAGTCCATTTCAGATAAAAATAATAACCAATCATTCCAAAAATAAATTTAGTAATTTTATCTATAATGAAAAAATTATTATTTTCTCTTCAATACATTTACAGGCTTACTGCAGCGTAAGTAAATTTTAGATAATAATATTACCCATTAATTCCAAAAACAAATTTAGTAATTTTATCTATAATGAAATATCTATTATTTTATCCTTAATACATTTGCAGCGCTCTACGAAACCTGTAAGTTCATTTCAGATAATAATATTAATCAATCATTCCAAAAATAAATTTAGTAATTTTATCTATATTGAAAGAATTATTATTTTCTCTTAAATACAATTATAGCATTCAACAGAAACGGTAAGTTCATTTCGGATAATAAATATTAACCAAACATTTCAAAAACAAATTAAGTAAATTTATAATGAAAGAATTGTTAATTTCTCTTTAATACATTTACAGCACTCAACTGAACACGTAAGTCCATTTCAGATAATAATATTAACTAATCATTTCAAAAATAAATTTAGTAATTTTATTTATAATGGAAAAAATTATCATTTTTTCTTTAATATATTTGCAGTGCTGTACAGACTCTGTAAGTCCATTTTATATAATAATATTAACCAATCATTCCAAAAATAAATTAGGTAAATTTATAATGAAAGAATTTTGAATTTCTCCTTAATACATTTACAGTGGTAACCTGCAATTGTAAGTCCATTCCAGATAATAATATTAACCAGTCATTCCAAAAATAAATTTAGCAATTTTATAATGAAAGAATTATCATTTTCTCCTTAAAACATTTACAGCAATGTACCGGAAATGTAAGTTCATTTCAGATATTAATATTAACCATTCATTCCAAAAATAAATTTAGTAATTTCATAATGAAAGAATTATTAATTTCTCTTGAATACATTTACAGCGCTGCACCGCTGTAAGTCCATTTCAGACAATAATATTAATCAATCATTCTAAAAATAAATTTAGTAATTTCATAATGACGGAATTATCATTTTCTGTTTATTACATTTACAGCAATGCAATGGCACAGTAAGTTCATTTCAGATAACAATATCTACCAATCAGGGAATGAAAAAATACCTGAGAGTGACAATACTTGACAGGTATTTGCTGTACCCAGCCCCCAGTTTGAAAGCTAGGTGGTTGATATCTTTTGCAAACATGGTATCTGGGTCGAGTATTAGAACTTTGTAAAACATTATTTTTACCTATCTCTTCTCAGTAAGGCCAGGTACAGCGTACCTGTGAAGTACTGTGCTTGTTGTTAGTGTAATTGGCTAGTACGCCGTACCTGGCCTCACTGAGAAGAGATAGGTAAAAATAATGTTTTACAAAGTTTAAAAACTCGACTCAGATACCATGTTTACAGAAGACATCAACCATCTATCTTTTAAACTGTGGGCAAGATTCAGCAAATAAATGTCAAGTATTGTCACTCTCAGGTATTTTTTCATTCCCTGCTACCAATCATTACAAAAACATATTTAAAAATTGTATTTTTAATGAAAGAATTATTATACATTTACAGAGCTGGACTGTTGAGGTAAGTTCATTTCGGATAATAATATTAACCATTCATTCCAAAAATAAATTTTAATAATTTATAATGGAAAAATTATTAATTTTTCTTTAATATATTTACAGCGCTGAAGTGAATGAGTAAGTCCATTTGCGATAATAATATTAACCAATCATTCCAAAAATAAATTTAGTAATTTTATTTATAATGGAAAAATTATTAATTTTCCTTTTATATATTTTCAGGGCTCAAGAGGCATTGTAAGTGCATTTTAGACAATAATATTAACCAATCGTTCCAAAAATAAATTTTGTAATTTATAATGAAATTATTTTAATATATTTACAGCGATAGACTTGAAGCGTAAGTGCATTTCAAATTATAATATTAACTAATCATTCTAAGTGAGCTGGAGGCTCTTATAGTGTTGGTTTGTCGGCCACTGAAATTAATGAATGATAATGATGGGCCGACGGTTGTATAAGTATGAATGTGTGTGTGTGTGTGTGTGTGGAAGCGATTTGCTATTTTGAATGAAGCGAATGAATGATTGTATTGGTGGCTTTTATCACGTGTGTGAGTGAAATAGATAGACCTGCCTGATTTGATTGATTTAGTATCTATTGTGTCGAGCGCAGCCCAATATGAATAGTTGATGGAAAACACAGACAGAACAATATGTCCACCAGGAGTGAAAGTGATTGAAGATCCGTTTTCACCTTTATTGTGTTTTTATATTCAATAGGCAGACAGAGTCCACACTATTGAATTTCTCAGTTTGGGCCGAATCATTAAATCCAAGCTCCAAACGCCAATTTTGAATCAGACTATTCAGTCCAATATCCAAAACCCCTAAAAGTTGAACAAAAAGAAGCAACGTTAATAATTACTTCTGAAAGTTAGCTGCCAAAATCTAAAGCTGGAAAAACCAAAAAAAAAAAAAA
>GL501491.1:181117-195133 GCA_000149185.1 Mayetiola destructor
GAGTGAATCGGGTTGATGTCACAAAAAATTCATTCCAAACTGTTCGGAGTTTTGATTGAATAAAATTGGATCCGAATGTTGTTCTGGATTTTATAATAAATATGTTCGAAAGACATTCATCCTCATCGCTCAACATTATTTATAGTTGATCGACACAGTAGCTATCGAAATTGTTTTTTTCCATTTTCAACAGGAGACATAATTTATGGATATCAACGAGACGTTAGATGGAAAAGAATAATGATTTTTCAAAATTCCAGCCACCACAGATTGAGTTTCTGATAATAATTTGTTTTCCCAGAGCTGTCAAGCAAATTTAGTATTTGTCTGTACTTTTAAGGAGCGACAGATTCGAATGGAAGTCGAAGGTGAGTCAAATACTGTGAGATTAATGCTTAATACGTGTTTAAGATGATACTAATGGATATGGACAACGTTATCAAGATGACGAATTATGAAAAGATAAAATTGCAATAAGATAAATGTGGTAGATTCGACTGGACGAGCCGGAAATTGAATCATCAACTAGCTAATGCAAATGATTGTTCGCTGTTGTGGAATTTCTCCGACTATCGAATTAGATCTGTTCGTAAAATTTTATATTGTCGAATTTTTTCGCAATTTGTATGTTTATTTTCATTCGAAGGACATTCTTTGAATACTTTTCGTATCCGATAGCAATAAACTTGGATCACTGAATATTGAATATCAATCACACCATATAAATCAAAAATCAATTAAAAAGCAATTTCAAGTAAAATAATAGGCCTCAAATGAATGGCAAACCAATTATTATTTACACCGCATATTTGTATATCAACTGTGTATTAACAATTTGTCCTCTAATTTAATTCAAATGTTTACCAAAATGGTTCGATTTATGTAATCAAAACCCTTATCGACCCATTCGAAAAGCGATTTTGATTTGGCTGATTAATGTATTCTTTTATTCATTGGCAATCGTGTCCAATTATTCCGAAAACCAAAAGAAAATAAATAATCATAATTTCGAGACAAAGAACCGTTACTGTGAAAATGTAATGAACAATTAACGAAATCACAAGGGATAAAATTTGTCTCTTAGATTTCAACCGAAAATGAAGATTTATATTCAAACTTTGCTTTTTGGTTGATGAAAGTAATCATAGCTTGGGTGAAAAAATCAAGTATATAAAAATCCATAAAAAATAAATGAAAAAGAATACTTAATCCCTTGGCTCGAATCAAAGGTAATTCCAAAACATTTACTTACACACGAAAATACACAAAGTTTGTTCACATTTGAGTCCTACTACACAAGACTCAAATCATTAATAAAAGATTTTTACTGTTGCAAGAAGTTTTGTTTTTCACATTTTAGTTAGCCACCTGGTCCAATTTGAAAACTTTCGCAAAGACGCAGAAGGCGCCTATGCATAAGTAAATTAACTTAGAAAACTTTTGTTTAGCCAAACAATCAATTGAAAGAAAATGAATCAATTGGTGGTACGTATGAATTCCATAGTCTGTACAGTAGGTTCTTAATCCATCGTATTTGATTCGGAGAGTTCATCAACAGAATTAAACGATACGAAACATAATATGATGACATCCGGAAGTTCAAAGCATCAATGGTAAAATGGTAGTAAACAAACATGACAAAAGGAGATGGAAAACCCCAAAACACAAGTGGTTTATAACTTATATCTAACTAAAATTTGGTGATGCATAAATATTAAATATATCATATAGCAACATAACAAATGTCGATGGTCAAATACTAAATTCATTAGTTGATTTTGGAATGCACGGAAGTGGAATGAACCCGAATCCTAATGCAAACGTTTTTTCATTTCCTTTCAATCAATGAAAACAAATAAAATTATAAGAAATAGCCTCTTTTTGCGTCGCAATAAACAACATCCGAAATGGACGAATGTCCAAAAATTGTTGCTGCTTGGTATTTAATCGTTTTTTTTCTCTCCTGGAATTATTATACATACATATATCGTTTTCATTTCCTTCTTCAATTCAATTTATTTATGCTTCGGTTTATTTAATCTTCAATTAATTTGATCAAGCGATTCAACAGTAGATGGTGGGAGTAAAGAGTATCGGGTATTCCCATTTTTCATATTTGTTAATTCAACTCAAAATAAACCATGGGTCACCAAACTACTGCAACTATAAGAGCTAAGATTTTCATCAGTATTGGATTGTTTGTGGTAAATCTAAATAAATATATTAAATTATCTGAAGATTCTTGCCCTTCTCAGAACGGATGAATCCACTGTTCTTGTTGCGACAAAGCTTTTTCTGGTTTTCGCTTTCTCTGGTTTTCATCCCAAG
The DNA here is from genome assembly GCA_000149185.1 of Mayetiola destructor. Classification (NCBI taxonomy): domain Eukaryota; kingdom Metazoa; phylum Arthropoda; class Insecta; order Diptera; family Cecidomyiidae; genus Mayetiola; species Mayetiola destructor. The sequence goes on from GL501491.1 coordinate 183,446, forward strand.
TTTCATAAATATTTCTCATGATCATGATTATTACATCATTAATGCATTAATGTCAGCCGTTTAAAATATGAAGTGAAATGTAATATGTATATCAAATTTTAAACATCAAACAAAGCGCATATCGTAAGCAGTGAATGCAAATGAATGCATGCTTATAAAATTATTGTGCGAATGGAAAATCTTGGCACCGATTGTTGACATGAATTTCAAATGCGAACGACTCGGTAAAAATTGAATTTCGGAATTGTGTGTCTTCATATGACATCAGCTCACCAACCAAATATTGTATTATTATCATTATATTTTTGATTAAATCGAGTTTTTTTTGTCGGTAGACAACAGACGTCATATGACATCATGCAAACAGGAAAAATAGAAATAAAAATTGGGGGGGGGGGGGGGCAGGAAAAAGGGGCGATAACAAATGAAAAGTATTCTTGGTTTGAATGAACTACCTCAATGCAAAATTAAATTTCCAAATACATATGAAAATAAAAAAAACGCAACCCTTAGGATCAATTTCTGTCTAAACTTTTAATATTTTTGATTTGATGACATTCTTCTAGTGCTGCTAGTCATTGTTCATTGCTCCAGAGGAATGAATAAAAGTTGGATGTTTTTGTTCCCCATCACAAAACAAACACCAAGGAAAAGGAAAAAAAAGCAAATTCTTTCTTTCTATCACAAATAAAAACCGAAACATCATTTTTCGCTTGAATTCCTTCCAAAAAAAAAAACATAATGGAAAAGAAATTGATTCTAAATTTCATGGTTGATTCAATTTTATTCGAATTTGATTGCTAGTCTACTACGGTCGACAAGTGTGACATTTGCTTGTTTAACCGACTTATAACGATTTGCCACAAGTTGCAAACAAACAAACAAACAAAAATATTGCAAAATGAGATTGGGATCTGGTGAAATTCAATTTCAAATCGTACACATCCAAACCATTTGCTACTAATATTATTATTGTATAAAATGCCTTAAACACCGAACAGCAAATATATTAAATGTTAATAATGCGTTCGGAACCAAGTTTTTGAGCCTTGAACTCAGCATAATATTCAATTTGCTGATTGAATGATGATTCATGTTACCAAAAAAAAAAAAAAAATGAGAAAACGGCATGTAAATAATTGAAAATACGAAATATGTACAAAAATGTGATCGAAATAATCGTTAAATACAGCTGCGGTACCGAATAACTTAGATTGAATTAGCCTTCTCCAACGTAATCATCATCGTTTATAGAAAAAAAAACGAACGCAGAAAATGCGGAAACAACTTTTAACTCAGGCACAACGGTTTGTTAGTACCTTTTCGTCGCATTGAATGTCGCATATGGAGCATGAAATAATTTATGACAACCAACCGTATAAATATTCTTTCAGGCGAATTTTTTTTCATTATTGGGAATTTGAAGCACGAACCAATTTGCTAACCTCCCATATGCAAATAACCACTAATAATGTATTATTCACAACATATCAAATCTATATAATATGCTAGGGAAAAAGACCGAAAAAATGAATGCGAAAATAGGCTTCGATTCTGGAGCCACTCCGGACCGTTTAAATAACAGAGCTTTAGTTGTGGAAAACATTTCTAAATGGAAGAAAATGAGTAAAAAAGTTGAGAACGTTACTCCTATTCATTTTTCAGCCTTTTGTAATGATATCCGTACATTTTGGATCACCACAAAATATTTTTTAAAAACATGATACTTTTGATCGAAGACAGATAAAACTCACTCAATTCTTAGTATAGTTTTTCGAACCGTTTTTTTCATCATTCAAAAACTTTTTCAACATTATCTGAAAGAGAATTTATCAGAATGGGGGAGTGGTTTTATTGTGATTTGGCTATTTGAAGACCTTTGATCTTTGATGCCAGTAAATATAATTAATTGTAGTTCATGAAAATTACATTTAGAGCAGATGCTATTATGTGTCTTGTCCAGGATAAGCAATCGAAACCTTGTAGAACGTTGATAGGACTTCTTATCAAATCGATTCGATTAGCAGTAGTTCGTCACAGGGCCTCCAGAGACAAAAAATAAATTTTTATTTCAAATCATCGAATTCAGTTTAGAATTCCTGTTAGTTTATAATCAGCAGCTTTTTCACGACCTCACTCGTATTTTGGCATTTGTTTTTCTACTTTGAAATGAACATAAAATAATAATCTCTGGCTTAATAAAGTTCTTTCATCAATCTCAAACTGATTTGAGTTTCGCATAAGGATTTCGCTTTACGCTCTTCATGCAACTGTTTGGATCAGGTAAAAAACTGCCAAAACACACTCAAATTCAATAATAATTTCGTCGCATAGAATGAAATTACTATCGTTTCATTCGATTCTGTCATCAAATTAATTGATGATGAACATTCAGCGTGTGATTCACTTTTGCAATCAGCAAATGAAGAAAAAAAAACTGAAATACTATTTTTTTTTCGTAAATTCAATGTCATTATATTCAACAACCAATAATAATATTAAAATACTTACCTGGAATAATTTTTAGTGTTCGACACGTTGGTGAGCGCCCGATTGTTTCGTTCTACAGCGGAACCGCAAAAGTTACGTTTTTTTTTGTTGTTGTTTCAGTGAGTTAATCGCAATCGATAAAAATGTTCAATTCAAATCAATACATTGGTATTTCTGTGTTTAGTGTTCAGTGGTCATTAATATGATGATAAGAAACGGAACATTACATCAATGATTGATAAGATAGGCCAATTTATATGTCGACTTGTATCAATAATACGATGATAGAATTCAAAATTCGCAATAAACACTGAACACAATTTTTAATATCAAGTAATCGGATTATTTGTATATGTGAAATGCGAAACTTGCACCTTGCTATCAGCAAATGGTCAATATCTCATTTCAAACAATGAAAATTGGGTTCGGTTGTTCGTGTTTGTGCTTTAAATTTTATTATCATTGATATGAATCACTCTCCAGAGACGAAAAATGCAAAAATTCATTCTGTTACTGCAAGCAAAATGGTGAATTTCAAAACCGTTATGCACAAAGTTCACACTAAACACTTTCCATTTGCCTCAGACCCACAAACACATGGAATTGACAAACTAAAAACTCAAAAGTTTGCACGAATGCGTACAGCGTACATTAAATTTATTTCAATTTTCCACCACAATAATTTGTTTATTTATTATTATTTGTATGCAGTTGTTGGCGGCGTGCTGCTCTTTTTCTTCACTATATTTACTGTAGATTTTCGAGCGATGTTGTTCAATTCACTTTTTCTTCTAAATATTTTCCGATGTTTCCGAAACTTTGTTGACAAATTACGGTAACACAAACAAAATTAGTCTTATTTGGGTCAAATCATTTGGATTCGCTGAGTAAATAATGATTTATCGAGTTGAAAGCTCAATTTTGTGCTGTGTCTCAAAACAACGACCGTTGAAATTTGGATCGCTTGAATTGGTCAAATCGAAATATTTTCAGCAGACGTTAGACAAAAATCATCCGTTCAGCTCGAAAGCAACAGATGTAATGTTCGGTTGAAGGAATTTCGTGCGCGTCAGACGTACTGTGGCCATCCGTACAACGAACTGATTATGTTAAACTGTCATATTGCGCACCCAATTCTCCGTTCAAATAAAAGCGTTTTTCGTTCCATTATTCATGTGCTGGTTCGTTTACTTGTGATGTTGAATGAATGATTCATCTATCGCTCAAATTATTATACGAGCTATCAGCTTCAAATTGCCAGCCATAAAATGGTATGTATTCGCTTGTTTTTCGGGTTGTAGCGCAAATGAACAGTTCATTTTGGGACATCACATTTGAATTGCTGTCGTCGACATTTCCCATCTCCTTACAAAGACATTCATTTTCCTTTTCTGTTTGAATAATCCGTTCATTTATTTTCTGTTATCAGTCGCATTTCGTTTTTGTTTTTTTTTTGCTTCATTATTTTCTGATGATTTGATTCTGTCATGCGGTTATTGATACGATTCGTGCAACAGAGAAATGTCTTTGAACTTTTAAATTAGTTTGAAAGCCATTATAATTCATATTTTTTTCAAATTAAATTTCATTTTTCGTTTTGGACATTTTGACAAGCAGCAAAAAAGCAACGAAGAGAGCGCTTTTGAATCGTTACTCGTCATTGTCGCGAAACGACAAACTTAACCAATGAAACGGAATCGATTGACAGAATTCTTGGGAAAAGTTTTGTTTTTAATTAATTGCATGGAAAAATCGTTTATAGTTTTTCAATCAATTTTCTTTCATTGTTGAGTCTTATGAATCCACATCGCGTTCCAACTTATTCGATTTGAGAAAAGAAAATTGATTTTTGTCAAAGCACTTTTTTCAATTATTTTGAATATGTGATTAATTAAAAAGAAAAAATTCCAAAAAACTTTGAACCGATAGTTTCATTCAAATCAAAGCTAAAATGTTCATTTTATTTAATTTACCTTGGAACTTGAATGAAGCTCTGTTAATGTTGTATATTGTCACCCAATTCTGGTGCCTATCCATATGATTTAATGGTCACACGAAGAATACATAAAAATGAATTGATTTTTGCATTAAAAATATAATGAAATTAATTGAACGGTTCATCATATAAATGTACTATGTAGCAGCCATAAAAAGGGATTTTTAGCACCAAATGACAAACATGCATAGAAAACTTTAATTTTTGCTTCATAACAGCAAATGTTTGGCGAAATTGAGATAATAATAAACTAAATGACGGCGATATTTATCCATTGTTTAATGAACTTACGAAACGGTGAATATGACCTTTTGAATGGTAAAGACTACATTGTTGTTTTGTGATTGATTGCGAGGCGTTAATGTTTCAGCTAAACAAATGATCCGAACGAAGCCATATCACTATTTGGATTAAAGTATTTTTATTTTGATCACAAATCAGTTGCATTGTTATGTTTAATTTCACAGTAAATTTTCCATGAAATCGGAAGCTCTTTTTCCGCAGGGGATATAACATCTGTGGAAACGAACAAACTGAGCAACGAAAAACATTCAAAAATTCGTATTCTGCGTTCAAATAGAGCTTTGGAAATAGAATTTACTTTTTTGCCTTACTTTCTCATCAATTTTCTCAGAAAAAAAAAACATGAATAAAAATTTAGACACGTTTCTTTGAACAGGGCAAGCGTTCACCAATATTTCAATCTATATGAAACTCGTCAAAAAGTCGTACGGTTCTCTTTTTCGTCATTGTTTGTAAGTGAAATAATTCATATTGTTCCAAGGAAATTCAACGGAAGTACATTATTAAATTAGGCCACAGGTGGAATTTTACGCACATTTACCAATTATGCGTTCAAGTCAATGCGTGCCGTTTTGAATGAACTCCATAATTGATAATGAATAATTACTGAAACACATGCTACATATCTGAATGCGCATTTTATAATTTTACCTACGTAAACAAAATATATTTTTCAATTTCAACCGTAGAACTTAAAAATGTTTCAAAATAAACGCTTCCGAAATTCATTGATTAATTTATTGCTTGCGGGAATTTTCCATGTTAAACAATTTACATGTGTGCGATGCGCGATAAGTAAATCTCATTGCATTCCGGATCGATGAATATAATAATCGTTCAGCGACATTGTTTACATACAAACAAGGCCTGTTTTATCTCACAATTATCATAAAAACTACTCGGTACCAAATTAATTGAATGATGCAAATGAACGGATTGAATATTAATTGCTTCATGTATTTGATAGTGAATATTAATATTTTCTAATTTTATGATTTCAATTTATGTTTATGATCTAAATTGGGTGAGCGGAATCAAGGGCTATTCAGTCATTAATTTTGAAGCTCAAAAGTTTCGTATGAAATTACGTTCATTGTTCAATTGGTTCATAACCGAATTAAAAGCGAAACAAGTGCAATAAACATTGAATTTAATCAGCAAATTTTTTTTGTTTTGTTTAAAAAACAAAAAGGAAAAGATTATTTGGATTGAGTGTTCATCGAACATTGTACAATGTTCTAGACACTAGACAAGGACATCGATTCTCATTTTTATTTCTTTTTATTTTATTTTATTTTATCACATAACGATATGCGCAATTTGCGTTAATATTTTTATGATCGAATTGAAAAGAATATTTTAGAAAATGGTTTGAAACAGCAGTCACATTTCTTGAAAAAATCTTATATTTTTCTCACCATCGGAAATATCATGAAGATTTTGAATGAATCGCAATTCAGTGTCGATGCTCGATGGATGAATGAAAGAGTCTGTGTATACAAGATCCGTTTTTCTAAATATTTATGGAAAAGTTTGATTGAACCAAGAAGGTTGAGGGCAAATATCGGGCAATGAAGCAGCATGCAAATTTCACGATATCAAACGGAATTGTTTGTGTTCGAAAATTTTGAATATTTCGGCGACGTACTTTCGCGTGTCTGATTTTCAATTGCCATCGCTTAAATTCATACAACAGCAAAATTGAATGATATGAAAGCAAAAAAAAAACTGGCAAGCTAATGTTTCGAATGCTTCTGACCTTACCGTTCATGATAAATGATAAATATTCAAAATACTGTTCCAGTGATTAATTGCATCACTGCTCAATGAAGATGATGCACAAAAGTCGATGCAGAAGCAATTTTAAATGGTTTAGGCGTCATCAGTGACTGGTCGTTGGTAAACTATTACCTTCATCTAACCATGAATATCTATTAAAGTCTATGAATGGCCAATAGCCATGAATCGGCTAATAAATCCCTATTGAAGTGCATTCTGACATATTTGCCGATAAAATTGATGCAAATACCAATCGCAAATACCAATCGCTAACAATATCGCATTTGCTATGTGCAATGCAACACCTGAATCATCATCATTCAACAGCGAATGAAATGAATAAAAATGCACTTGTCGCACTCAATTGATTCCTTCCATTCGTTCATCGTTCATGTAGTTTTTGCAATTTTGATTTTCTTCTAACGGAAAATCGTTTACCATTTTCGTATATTTTTTGTTTTTTTTCTTCATGAAAACAGGAAAAAATGTGCACGAAATAAATGGACTACAATTTATGCACTTTTAAAAGTAAAGATGAAACATTACTTTCAAATCGGTATCGGTATCGATAAATCGAATACGTGCAACCAAGAAATGGATATCGTTCATTGTAGAATGAATTCATTTAATGGATTTACTTATTGCTGGCTTATTATTATTATCATTCGCCATAAGAAGATCAAACATTGGAAAAATTGTGTCTACAAATCTACAAAAAAATGTGATTTCATTTTGTTTCGTGGAAATTGTATCGAGTGAAAAATGCGAATGTAACACACAAAAGAACACAACGATCAACAAACAGTACAAAAATGGTAAAAAGCAAAAACAATGCCAATAGCAATTATATTGTTGTGCGCAGCGGTTATGTGAAGAAAGAAAGAAGCGAATTACTTCTGGTTGCTGTTGCTGTTGCTGCTGTTGCTGAAAAATGACGATTTGGCTCCAAGGTATGAGATCTCAAATGTGGTATAACATAAATTTACAACAAAAATAATGTTAATGAAAAGGAAAAAAAAAACCAACAACAATGCCAAGTTACAAACAAACGATGGTTCAAATGAGAATCTCAACTTTTCCGATTCCGGTTCATGGTGAACGAATTAATCGGTTTCCAATTACCGATTTTTTTACTTTTATCGTCGTGCGCGCGCACAGTGCAAGTAATTCAGAACGGCATGCAACAGCAAAAAAAAAAATAAAGAAAAAAAAAAGAAAGATGAAAAGACAGAAATTGTACAGAGTGGAAATGGGCGATTCTCATCAATCGGATAAGATGCACAATTGCACATCACATGTGTGTACAATGTACGCATTTACCATCCATCCATCCATCCATCCATCTATAAATGCCATGAACTGTTCAATGTTTGAGTCGATGCTCGCGCTGTTCAATCTCAACTCACGTTTATACCATTTTCCGTGTTAACGGCTACAAATTATGTGCACCTCAGAATTTCGGAATCGAAAATGGAAAAACACAATTTTTCTGTGAAAATCGAGTTAAATGCCAGACTCCAATCGGTGGGATTTTTTTCAATCTTTTTCATGATATCAATTTAATAATATTTCTGATGATGCTGTTGTTGCTGTTGTTCATTTCCAACGATGATGGGGGGCCACTGAAAATAGCAATAAACATCCAGTGCCCTGTGTCCGGTATCCAGCATCGATTACAGAAACTCTTATTGTTCACTGTTCACCTAAGAAATATTTTTCACTTCGATTGAGTTTCGGTTTTGAACATTTTTATTGATAAGCACTGCACTCTGTTGTCACATTTTGAGAGATAACATTTAAGCGATTAGTGTTTGCTTTGTGACCTTATCAATGGACGCGCATACACAAAATAATGCATTATTGTTGATTGCTGCCAAAGACCATTAATTTATCGAACATTTTTTGAATATTTCATGTTTAAAGTGAGGAAAGCCTCGGGCCTTGGGACGCGCAAAGCCAAGTAACCAAGTGAAAAATATGTTCTATAATAATAATAATAATTATACATTGGTTGATGTGCCTGCCATGCACACGTATTTCTTCAAACAGTGTAACAGTGTCTAACTGATGGTGGTTACTTTCATAGCAAATAAGTACAATGTACATAGTTGGCCGGTTATCGGATTCCTTATTTTGTCCATTGCACGCCTTCTTCGATTGCTTCGATAAGCAAATATTGATCGATTGAAGAATGTTGCAATGCACATTGAATATTAAACGGCATCAAATACAGAATAACGAAATTCAATGAATAATGAAGTATTAAAGGCTTTTTGAGGGGATTTTAACCAGATTAGAGAACGCTTATGTTCATCTTATGCTAGTTGTATAGTCATGCAAACAATTAAATAACATGATTGAATACTACTATTTGAAGAAGCTTATCGTTGGCCACAAATGAAATGATTCATTTAAATTCTTTGTGAATAATGTTGAACATTGAATAAACAGGAAATGAAAGAACTAACTTCATTTAACGGTTGGATTTTGGGAAAATAATCTACAATGAACGTGGTTTTTTCCGTCTGCTTGTTTTTCTCATCTTCAGGTGTAATTTTGTGATGAAAGAAACTCTTCCGATTCTTTTCCAATGAAAAAAAAAAAAATAATGACGAAATAAAGAAAAAGGATTCGAAATCCGAAAAACAAAGAAATCATTCTAAGAAATCATGTTCATTACAATGATGATAATTAGAAAATCAACCTGATTCAGGTTCGGTTCGATTGTTGTGTGACAAACATTCTTGACATTTTTTTCCCGTAAACAGTTCAGTGTTTGGCGTTCAGGCGATTCAGATGAAATGAGAACAGTGAAAAGAAAGGACCGAATGAAATGAACGTAGAATACAATGAAGCCAATCGTATAATATGATAAAACTACTATCGGGGCCAACATTCAATCGACCGAATGTGTATTTGTATTGGTGCATTTTTTCTAAGATCAATATTATGTATGTCGTTGTGTTAGGTTTACTTTCCGATGAGATTTTTCTGACTCAGAATTTACCTGTGTTTACGTTTACTGTACACCACAATCATGTTAGTTTTGACGAAGATGCTGTGCATGGCTTAGTGATTGAAGAACACGTTTTACACAGCAAACATTTAACCGCAGTGTGCCCAATTGCAAATGGTAAACGAGAGTGTTTCGTTTCGTTTCGTTTCGTTCATATGGAATCATTGGTTTCTTCATTTTGGTGGTATGCGTTTTCATCTTTCTCTTTGCATTCATATTCCATACCGATAAATGTTTATAACGATTGCAAGATGTGTACGATCAATGATCATCATACAATATACATAAACTCTAACAAATACATATATATATGATCGCACCACTACCAAAAAATACTGTTGGAATTCGAGATCGTGCTGAGACCAAAGAACTGATGTTAAATTGAAGAAATATTCAGTTCGAATAGAGCCTCGGGTCAATTGAGAGCATTTTATTTTTCTGCATAAAAAAATTAATAGTCGATTTGCTGCCGTTGCTACCGCAACAAATTGATGAACCGTGTTCAGGCTCGAAAAGCGAAGCACCGACCCGATAACGAAACATTTTTCGATGGAATAAAAGGAATATTTAAGAGAAAAAAACAGAAAAAACCGAAAAAGAGACAAAATTCTCATTTTAGCTTCATTATTTGTGTCGTGGGTTTATATTCAGTATTTGGTTGCTTCTTCTTCTGATTATTTTCTTTTGTGGCACGGTGTGTTTTGTTGTGTTATATTTCGTGTGCACTGTATTTGGATGTGGTTATACCATTGCATTGCATTTGGCATATTTACAAAAAAAGCTGTTCGGCACAAACAGTACAATTCTCATAAGAATAAAGTGGCAATGTGTATTGTGCATAGATTTTTTTGGTTACTCGAATGCGAATAGTGTTTAATATAACATAGAAAAGAAATATGTAAACCGAATGATAAATTTTATACATATTTGTCACAAAACGAAGGAACAGCAAACCAACAAAAAGCAACAATCTGAAGAAAAAAAATAAAAAGTGATCAAATCGACGGGCCATCGTACAACTGCGCTACTCGATGCATACGTGCTTGGGTGTATTGTGTTGTGAAACAGTGTTGAATGTTCAGTGTTCGGTTTATTAAAACAATTTATTATTTTAATAAAAAAAAGAAAAAAATATACCTATAAACGGGCATTTACATACACATTTGGATTATCATATACCTTCCTTTTATACGCGTTTTATGTTGTGAGTTGTGTGACGTTGCGTTTGCATTTTTATACAACAAACACAATAATATAATATTTAAGGCATTCTGCACAACAATTCGATACGGACAGCGATAGGCCATTGTATTGTACTTGTATTTGTACTTGTATGTATTCATTATACATTAATTTTTCCCTGAGCCTGTACAGTGCACAGCCTCAATGTGAATGAATGAGACAACGGCACACGAGATTCCATTCAGGGCAACGAAATATACATGGAATGCATTTACAGAATGGTTTCATGTACTTGAGACTTGAAGAGAAAAAAATTTAATCAAAAAAGAAAAATGAAAAACTAAACCGATATGAGAATGCATTTTCAATGATTATAAAATGGTGATTTTGGTTTGTGTGTTGATCTTCAATGTGTAAAAAGTGTAAAAATATTTAATATCAACTGTACCTTACACACGGTCCCATTCCAAGCGGACTATTCACGATTTTCATATAGTGTATGAATTAATATTTGAGACGGTGTTGCATTCATTTATCGAAATAATCGTCAATATTGGAGTTGTCGTTGCCGCGACGAGCGGATGCATATGAATACCACTGTGCATACACATTTGTGAGTCAAATGCAAATACACAACAACAAAAAAAAAAAAAACTTTAATAACTATTTTATTGAATGTCAGCCGAGAGCCAAGTTCGGTATTAAATCACTAATTTAATATTCACCGAATGTGTTTTGTGTGCATTGTGCATTGTGTGTCTTCAACAATAACAACAACAACAACAAAAAGAGGATTTCGTTCAATGTTTATTGCTCAAGTTGAATGAGACCAGTGTTAAAAGTGGTAAAAAGAATCATTTTTAATGATTGATTGGAGCATCAGCTCAGCACAGAACAGAGTAAAAAAGGGGAGAGAAAAAAA
>GL501491.1:201234-232051 GCA_000149185.1 Mayetiola destructor
AGATAGAGAGAGAGAGAGAGAGAGAGAACGAAGGAGACACTAAGACATTCATTTCGTTTTAAACTGTTCAGGCAACTTTTCATTGAACAATTTTAAAAGCAAGTTTAAAAGCATTGAATTGTTGCCATTGTCGCAGACCCGCTGCTAATGTTCCGTTCCATCTTTTTTCTCTGTCCATATTTATGCGCTTGCGGCACTGTCAACTCAGTGAATATTTTAGTAGGAGACTGTCGCAATTGATGCAATATACATATATTTAGTGTTTGTATTCATTTTTCTTTTTTTTTCTTCTTTGACTCATTCATTAATGGGTTTGAATTCTTCGTCATCTTCTTTTCAAAAATTATTAAAATTAAAACATAAATAAATATATCTGACATCGTATAGTAATGCAAACAGTTTATACACCGGATTGATGTTGTTTATTGTTATTATCGTTGTGCTACGATCGATGTGATCGGTGATCAGTCAGATTTGGTTTTTGTTGAATCTTTTACTGTTGATCACTTGATCTCTATTCAAAAGAATATAAATTCTTCGTTTTTTTTCTCTTCCTTTACTCAGGCCAAACACGCATTCGCCCTCTTCGATTGTTCCTGATTTCACGTATTCATCACTTTTCATTGAGATGAAAAGACTCTTTCGGCTTTCAAATACAAAACCAAACAAAAATGAAATAAATATTTAATTGCCGCTCAAGAGGACTCATCTAATGATTGTTGTAACATTCGAATTGGTATGGGCATGTGTGAAGAGTGAAGATCTTTGAATATCGTGCAGTAACATGTACTATGCCATTCACGATAAAAGTAGTCAAAAGCACTCGTTTACTTTCATTTCAATCGATTTTTTTCTATTTCCACTCCATTCAATTCGAAAAAAAAAAATGCTTTACTCATTGGAATTTCGATTAATCATTTGAATGGAAATACTTTTGTGAAAGAATACTTCAAATGATTCATTCAAACCGCGAGCAATTTCGTGTAAAGTCTTCTAACCACAAAACTTCCACAAAAAAACAGAACTAAATAAAAAATCTAAGAACTAATTCAATTTCTTTTAATAATTTTAGATAAAAAAATCACGATGTCACATCGTCGTGCACCGCCAATTGAATGTCCATTGGCATCTTTGGGCCATACGTTGCCATCCGAACATCAATATCATCATCCGCTCAGTTCGAGTCCATTGAATCCAAACGATTATCAAATGTCATCACGAAAATCGCCCATTCTAAATATTCGATCCGATGGTTTGATACAATTTTCGGCATTACATGAAACAGACGAATCCAATCGATCCATTGAAGACATTTCACATTTGAGCACGGCCATCAATCATAATCTAAACAACAACAATAACAACAACAATGATTATGTGAATATTTATCGAAATCAATTGCAATGCAATTTATCAACAACCGGCGAATCAGATTCAGCATCAACCACATATCAGCCAAAAAACGACGAAAATGGCGAAATTATTGAATCCAATGAAAATCTATTAAATATTGCGCACAAACGAAATGATCGATTATTAATGCGAAGTAGCCGCACCAAATCAGCGATGAGTGATCATGTATACAATGCAACAATTGATTGCGGTCAACCATATTATTTAGAGAATAAAATGCGATCATTATTTTTGCATGACGCAAATACGTATCCATTGTCGAAAACGGAATGCGGTGAAAGTCGAACCAAATTTCAAAAATCAAAACGATATTCACAGAGGCCATCAAGTCCAAGCGAAACAAGCGAATCCGATCGATATTTGGTGGAACGAACATCACAAGAATCACCAGCACCGAATATAAATAGAAATACATACAATTATTTGAACAATCATCAACGGATGCCATCGGTGAGCAATAGTAATATTTTAATGGAAGGCCAGATACATTCGTCACGGCTTGAACGATTTTCACCGAGTTTCGATCAAGGTTATCATACTCTAAATTCACCGTCAATATCAGCCGTTGCATCAAATAGTTCACAATCAATGTCACAAAATCGGAGTCGCAGCAAAAATGATTCAGGTTTTAATCGATTGCCCGATAATGCTTGCATCAAAATTTTCTCTTGGCTAGACAGCTATAATTTGAGTAATGTGTCCAAAGTGTGTAAGCGATTCGATTCGTTGGTGTGGCGACCTGAGCTTTGGAAAATAATCACACTTAAAGGTACTTTTACATCGTTTGAAATGGGATTCATTTTTAAATGGGATAATTTCATTCGAAACTAACGTTTTTTTTTTTCAAATATTTTTTTCAGGTGAAGCGATTAATGGTGACCGGGCATTGCGTGCAATTGTTCGACGATTAAGTAATCACACCCGGAATGTCGCGTGTCCTGAAATCGAACGAATTCTATTGAGCGATGGATGTCGTATTACTGATAAAGGCATTGAACTTTTATCGAGACGATGTCCCGAATTGACTCACCTTCAAATTCAAATGAGTTTTAATGTTTCACATAATGCAATGTTCCACCTTACAACGAAATGCACAAATTTACAGCATTTAGACATATCGGGTGAGTTGAGAATTGTTTTTGGAATTTAAAAAAATTGAGATTGATTTGTGGCTTAACTGTCTTATTTCATTCGATTTCCAGGTTGTCCTCAAATAACGAGCATCGATTTCAACCATCATTTGGATCCACCGAGACGCCTTTTGCTACAATTTCTAGATTTAACCGATTGTTATGCAATAGATGACAATGGACTGAAAATAATCGTGCAAAATTGTCCACAACTCGTTTATTTGTATCTGCGTCGATGTACGCAAATAACAGGTACTGTTCTCAAACAAGCTTCGCACAAAAGAAGTTTTTATTAATCATTAGTCTAATGTGTGATTTTGTTTTCAGATTATGGTCTAAAGTTTGTGCCAAGCTTTTGTACGGGGCTACGTGAATTAAGTGTTTCGGATTGTATAAATATCACTGATTTCGGACTGTACGAATTGGCCAAATTGGGTGCAACATTACGATATTTATCGGTGGCAAAATGTGATCAAGTGTCCGATGCTGGTTTAAAAGTCATTGCTCGCCGATGCTATAAACTTCGTTATTTAAATGCACGCGGTTGTGAAGCGGTTAGCGATGATTCAATTATTATGTTGGCACATGCATGTCCACGTCTACGAGCGCTCGATATTGGTAAATGTGATGTCAGCGATGCTGGACTACATGCATTGGCCGAAAGTTGTCCAAATTTAAAGAAAATTAGTTTAAAAAATTGTGATATGATTACCGATCGAGGGATTCAATGCATTGCATATTATTGCCGTGGACTACAGCATTTAAATATTCAAGATTGCCAAATCACTATCGAAGGTTACCGAGCCGTTAGAATGTACTGCAAACGATGTATCATCGAGCATACCAATCCAGGCTTTGGTTAAAATTTAAAAAAAAAACGATCCAAAATTAAAATATTTTTATTTTTAAATTGTTTTCAAATTATATAAAATTTTGGAATGTATTTTATGGATAAGTTTAAACAAGAGGCAGTAAAGCCCACACAATTTTCTTGTAAAAATTCGAAAATTATAATTTTTCTCTATTTCATGTGTACTTACTTATTTATCTAATTTATAGAATAAAAAAAAATATTTTGCATACGAAATTTGGTTTTGGACTTTGATACACATACGAAATGTACTGCATGTGAACGCACGTAACATGCTCTGCGCGATTCTCGTTTATGAATAAATAATCTGTCAAAATCGATTGACATTCAAAAGTGGGGTTAGAATCAGTACATGATTTTAAGCATGAAATAACAAATCGTAATGTTGTAATTCATAGATTAAATCAAAATTCACTCGAATTTTTTAACGTTACATAATTCCTTGGCCATTGCGACACAAAAAATACCAATAACTAGGAGATTTTTTTGAATTGAAACTGTTTTGAAAGGGTTCCAGAAATGGCTAAACATTTGATTCAAATTATAATATTAGGAACACAAGCGGTTGGTAAAGCATTTACCAAGGCTCTACGACAAGAGTTTCAAGCATCACAGCAGGCAGCAAAGCGTGCCGGTGGTGGGCAAAAAGGCACCCAACATGCTGCGGCTAATGCGAGAGCAGGTACACTCTAACGAAATTTTATTTTCCAATTGTTTTTTCAGAAATCATGCATAAAACGTGACAAATTCCAATTACAGGTATTACGCTGGAAGAAGCACAACAAATCCTCAATATTAGCAAATTAGATCCGGAGGAAGCTCAGAAAAAATTCGAACATTTATTTAATATGAATGATAAAGCAAAAGGTGGCTCATTTTATTTGCAATCGAAAGTATTCCGAGCCAAAGAACGAATCGATCAAGAGTTTAAAGACAATCAAAATCGACAGACCAAAACAGACACAAAAGATAAGACCAACGGTGAATAAATAGATCTTTGAATAAATGTTTCGTGTTTATCACAATTTGTTGCTAGTGTATATGATATATGTGCATAAAATGTAAAAAAAAGATCAAAAATACAGTTTTTGTGGAAAAAATTTAATGAAGAATTTATTTATGCCTTCAATTTGGAGTACAAAAATGCAAAAAAGCTAATATGTAATATAAATTAGCGACTAGAAATGGCGAACACAATTAACATACTTAAATTGATATGCAAGAGAATGGATTATTAATAATTATTAATAAACGAACGATTATTATGATTTGGATTCGTTATGTGTGGTTTAAATGGAAAGTTCTTCGGTTGACGAAATGGCTGGCACATTTTCTTCTGGAACCTTTAGATCCGTCAAAATGACAACCTCATATGGGCTACAATCGTCCAAATGTAAAATATTACAAAGCCAGCCGTAGAAACCTTTTTCGATATCGGCAATTTCGTTGGACCATTTTGTGAATTTCATGCTGATTTGCACTAAACCCGAATAAATGGCCAAACCAATGCTACAAATCAAAATCATTATTGGATATAGAATGATAAGCAATGGTGACATCACAAGTTTATGCAAATATGTTTTCTCTTCGTTAAAATAATTGAAAACATTGTACCATGTTATTGTTCCAATATAAAAACCATAAATGCTTGTAATCAATACCACAAACGGTAACGAAATTAATGACAGCAACAAAATATGCATTCCCGATTTTGTTGAACAAATGCAACATGATTTTTGTGAATTTTCCTGATCTTGTTGCGCCGTTGTTGCGGCTGCATTGATTTTTTCCAATTCATCCCGTGATATATTCAACTGAACATCAACAAATTGACCTTTCTTTTTCCCACGTTTGATGGTTCCAGCCATCGTGAGATAATTATCGGGCGAACGATTGCTTCGGGCTAAAGAACTCGTTTTTGAATTTAGTAAATTCGTTTCGTTGGAATCTTCGGTCGTCAAATCGCCACGATCATTTTCAATACTTATTGATGAGCTGCACAAATTTGGTTTTGACGTTGGATTATTATTATCAATCGAAGTCAAAATATTCACACGTTTTTTATTATTTCGTACACTATTATTATTGGTACCTTTTGCTATATTATTTTGCATGTCCAAATTATCTTCGGAACGACTTGTTGTTGCGGTTCCCTTGAGATTGCTACGCATAGCCGGTGATTTTCGGTACATTGATTGCGTATTTATATCATCTTCTACACATGCAGAGCTGACATCTTGTGTTGATGATTTTTTCGAAAGCCGATCAATCGATGTCTTACTGGCAGCCTTCATCAATGCAGTCAATTGCTTTTTTTCACCCATTTGATTTGTTCGCGACAATAAATCCTCTAAACTTGACGATAATGGATACTTTTGATCGTTTGGCTGAAATTTAAATTTTTCAGGTGTCACAATATTTGTCAACTGAATGAGTTTTCTTTTTGTCTTTATAATTACCTGAACACAAACGATATGATCAACATAATTATGTCCGCCAGCTGCTTTCTTAGATGTCTGCCTTTTTCTTGGTGGCATAAATACCGGAACTGTATCTGCAATTGCTTTATCTGAATTTACCATTTTTGTATTCAATTCTTTAGTCTTTTCGTGAAATTGCGTCACCCGTTTTTCTATTTAATTAATAATCAGACTTTATTTTGGTTATCGAAAAATGCACTCAACTTAATTAAAACACCCATTCGGTATGCAACGTCACAGCACAGCACAATAACAAAGCATAGACAAACAAATACAAAGAATGGAATGCATTCGCCGCCACCCATAATAGTGTGCGTTAATTGTCTGCGATGTTTGACGTTGTGAAGACATACGAAGAGTTAGTTCTGTCATTTTTTGGACTCATCATCGGTACCAAAGCTATTTTAGCCTATTCGAATGACGAATTCTATTGAAAGTGTGAATCGGAAAGAAGAGAACAATTGAAAAAAAAAAATCTATCTCATTTTAAAATTAACCGCGGCGCGCCGCGTTGAACAATTCATTTCGGTTTAGTTCATGTGTCAAAACAATTTGTGATTTACACATCATATTAACATCAAAAGTTTATTTATTTTCACGAAGATGTCTCCAAAAAAGAAAGCTCCACCGGCCAATAGCGAAATAATCAAAGAACAAATGCAATTAGTAAAAGCGGAAAAAGAATTACTAGCCACATTAGACAATATTAAGGATCAAATAAACAAATTACTGGTAAGTTTAATGTTTAAATTTCAATGTTAATAAATTAATTGACAGAAATTCGAAACCGATTGTTTTTGTTCAGGTGGAAGAATTGGAATTGAAATCAGCATTGGCAAACAGTAGAGCACCTCGAAGTAGCATGGCGACTCCTAAAACCGAACCAATGACCTCAAGTGAACAGTTCGATGCGGTAGATGTGATCAATGAACAGAAATTGGAACTTTTTACAGGCAAAAGTAGCCAAACCATGGAGGAATATGACGAAGATTAAAAAATAAAGAAAATATTTAGTTTTAAATTGAATAAAATAGTTCGAAGACTATAATAATATATTTAATGTGCTCAACATTCACATTAACAAGAAAAACAAAACTCAACTATTTAAATAAAATCGAAGAAAATTAAATTTTCTGACTTGAATGAAAATGGCAAGCATTTTCTAATTTATCGCCAAATGACAGAGTTTTGTAATAATTCGTAATAATAATTCATATTATCCAGATGGCGAAGCATTTATCAATTTCTCACATAGAATAGTATATAGGCCGCACTTGAAATGACTTCGTTACTGGAAATCTGCATCACATAATTATCATCAAATTTATTCCAGCTGAAAGTGAATGAGGAATTACATATGAAATTTCTGAGCATAGAATACGATTTTGTATCGCTTTGTCATTACCATTTTGTTTTGTAATTTTTGCAGAATGCCGTATAATGTCCACGTTCCATTGTACCATAATGATTTGAAACGGCACACAAATCATAGTTTAAGGATTGTTGCTGTCTTAATGCTGAACGGGTAATGTAATCTTTAACGTTAAACTCTTTGATGGGAAAATCGACATAATTTTGTTTCTTTTGATAAGTATTCGAGGCAGAATACATATTTACATGAAACCGTTTCAAATGTATGACCAGAATTTCCGGTAATTTCGAAATATCTAACTTTTTAACGGCCCTTCGATTTTCTTTGCAATTTGGACACGTCCAACCATCGATATATTCACCGTAAAAATATGATTGCAGGCAATCATATAGATCACACTCTTTGTCGTTATTCGGTAATTCAAGACTTAAATTCGAGAAACCTTCGTATGTTGGACTTTCCTTTTGGCAAACAAGACACTTTAATGTACTTTTTATTTGACCAAAAAACAATTGTTGAATGAAGCTATCTTTGTTTTTGACAAATTCACGCCAAGCTTGATCCGAAGCACTCAATTTCACATCCGGACTCTGAAAAATGTGTGCGCATTAAGCAACAAAGTAAATAATATTAAATCCGTTTCCAAAAAAAAACTCTTAAAGATGAGCAAATTCTTACAAAATGAATCGGATATTGTAATTCTGAGTTCAGAATATCAATTAAAATGGTGAGAAATTCATGTGAATCTTGTTGATCGTATGCGCTGAAAATTTTCTGATGATGACCAATTGCGTATCGTAAACATTTTGGCGATATGCTCTTATATTTACCCGACCATATTTCCGAACAAACCATTGCTAATTCCTCGATAATTGTTCCTTCCGTTTTACTTTTGCTATAAAAAAATGAGAGCAAAGATTTGTGTTTTCAATTTCTGAATGTTTGGCCGGAAAATAGTTTGCGTTTGGACATACTAGTTAATATCGCGTTTATATTCACCATCTTTTAAAAATAAACATAGTCGCTCGATATTCAATAAACATTGAATAATACTATTCATATAACATGTATTTCCCAGATTTTGTAATCCAGTTGAGCCGACGGCCCCATAAGATCCCGTAACAGGGCTGAAATCTCGTTTGATTTGTGGCCTCTGATTGATTGGTTTCACTGAACGATCAAATGTCGGCATTTCCGGCCTTTTGCGCTCTTCCTCAATCTAAAGTCGCGTCACAGAAAATTGCAAAAATAGAAAGAAGAAAAAAACCAATGAGAAAATCCAAACAAAAAATTCAATCAATATCATTTACTTTATGCTGCCGCTTTTGTTGCTCTTCAGTCAAACGCCATTTTTGCTCTAATCCTTCTTTTCTTTCGTGACGCAATTTTTCCATTTTAATCAGTACATTCTTTTTTTCGTATAATCTTGCCAGCGTTTCAGGCTGCGTTATTTGCAAATCATTCAGATTATTTTCGAATTCAAGGGGCTCATCGGTTGCCAACTCCCTGACTGTCTCATTCAATTCACTCTCCTCTTGAACCCATTTATTTCCCAATTCCATTCGCTTAACAAATAATTCCTTCTTTTCATTTGGATCATCAACTATAACGCTCGACGCCAATACATTTTCCAGTTCATTTTCAATGCTGATCACTTCTTGTTCTTTCTTAATCGCTTGCTCGTATTTCATTTCCTTCTCTTTAACCATATCAACTGTAGCCGATGGCCTTCGTGCGTCTTCAAATTTTCGTTTAGCAATTCCTTTATTGCTACGATCAACTCGGGGTTTTGGGCTACCGTCATTCTCTTTTTCTTTCATTTTTATATCGAAAACATTTGGATATTCATAGTCAATATCGTCCATATTTATGGAATTGGGTTGAATTTTTGGGCTCATTTTGTACTTTGAATTTGTAGTTTTCATTGGATAACGTAGCAAAAAATCACGAAAACCACCGTCCAGTAATTTTAGTTTTTGTTTATACTCTACATTTAGATTATCCCACTGAAATCATGCAAAATAAGATTTACAATTAGATTACTCATTTACAGTTTTGGAGAAAAAAAAAAATGCAGATACAGACTTTAGTTAGAATATCGTAAAGAGCCCAAATCGGTTTCGACGGGCTTTTATGCTCTTTCGATTCTTCCCAATCGATGAGTATTATCCAATCCATGTCGGGCCGATTATCGTACAGTGGTTTCGCTGAATCATCGATTTGTTCACGCAATTTGAATGCCGAAAACCTTGAAAATTATGCAAAAAATATACTCAATTTTTACAATGATCGACTTATGACTCATCCACTTACCCCATCCTAACATTTGGAATGTTAATGATATTTTCAGAATCGATTCGAGATTTTTCATATTCTTCACGTTCGCGACAATCTAATAAAAGTATTTTTTTGCGAGAATCATCCATCATAATTCGGTGAAGATTTTCACAACTGATCCATTCCCCATCACTTTCAATCTCAGTTCCATTCATTTGATTATGAACATTATCTTCTTTATGTGTATCATTGGTTGCTTTGATAGTATTCAAAGGTTCACGTTCTTTGTATCTGTCGAAACATATCATGAAGATAAATATACAAAGATAAAATTGCTTTATTATAGAAAATGAACGTACCGTTTTATCAATCTCGTCTTGATATCATCAAGCCGATCCATATAATCCATCACTTTTGTATTATTGCCTATGATGTTTCGGATTGCCTCTTTGTCCTTTCCGTAAGTTTTTGATTCTTTCAAAAGTGCGATCAATTGAAAATATTTCATATAATATACATAGGCCTTTTCTTCATCACCTTGCGAGTATTCAAGATCAGCGTTCTCAATCATTAATTTCGAAGATCTTGCAATCCTATATAAATATACATTCAAATGATTCGATTATTATTTTTGGATTTTTATCTAAATGAAGAAAAAAAAAAGACTGTTCATTGTTCATACTTGATTGCTTCCTTTTTATCCAGATTCGGAATTTTTGTCAATTCCTCTAATGCAGCCATTGATTTTGCTAAATACAAAGGTTTCTTGGCTCTACTCATTTTGGCTATTTGTATGAATTTCGTTTTGACATTGAACTAACTATCTATTGAATGCTACTCAGTTAACTTTAAGTTGTTTACAAAATTGGGATAAAATTTGTCACAGAAAACTAATTGGATTTCGATGCAATAGTTTGGATTCAATTTTGCACTGTGTAATTTATTAAATACAAATCTTGTGACATTTGTCACGTCAGTTGGTTACACCGAGCATTTGTTTTGGTTGGTATGCGGCAAACAATCACAGCGCAAGTGATGCGATTCGATGCGTTAGATAGACAACGCAATAATTCGGAATGCAAGTTTCTAATCGACACATTCGAATTCGGACGAAAAATCTATTGTTATTATTCTCAATTTCTTTCTAGAATGACAATTTTTTCGAACTTCAAATAATTTCACATTGAATTATGTTCAAATCATTGATGAACGACTACGATTTAATAAATGAGACCAAGGTTCACTTCGATTGAAGTTTATTTTATTTTTGTTCAATTTTTCCGGTTATAAGGCCCATTATTCGTTAAAGGCATGAATATGTTCCCATCATTAATTTCCCATCAACCAATTGAGTTGCGTCAATGATATGGAGCTTGTTTCTAATTGAACCGTGATATTTCCTCCGAATTTGAAATTGCCACCAAACAGAAATGTCAAAGTATGTGAGTGTAGCAAAAAATGACATGCATACCGACATTTACATTCGTTATTGCGCCAAAAGAAGTTTATATTCATGATAAGCGACGTTTTTTTCTCTTCATTTATATCATTTTTTTATCAATTTCGTTGACATTTGTCGCATCCAGTTCTCGTAAAATATAGTATATTATTCGCTCTTAAATTGATAATGAGTCGCGTAAGTATTCAATGATTAAATTTTTCGAAATTTCATGGATTTTCAATTGTCAATGTAATACGCAGGACATCCGATCATTCTTTTCGATGGGAGCAAAACCAGCGGCACCATCAGTCTCATCAAGTGCACAAAAACGGAAACCAATTGTTTTAGATGATAGCGATAATGAGCAAGATCGTAAATCGGACAAATTCGAAAGCAGCAATTCATCAAAAAGCAAAGAAACAAAGCCAAAAAAGCGTCGCATCATCGAATCATCCGATGAGGATGAATCAAAGCCATCGAATGGCACAGATAAATCGATTTCCAGCAAACTTTCAAAACTTTCATCGAAAACAGCAAATGGTAAGAAATTGAAACCGGTCGATGTTTCGAATGCATTTGGTAGTGGGCCAGTAAAACGCGTTGAAAAGGAAAAGAAGGAGAAAAAAGCGATCAAATCGGAAGACGATATTTTTGACGCAGACACAGATGAAATGGAAATGATGGATATTGATGATGAACCAGTGCCGGAACCGTCAAAAAAATCACCGGACAAAAAAACGAACAAAGAAAAGACTCCACGGAACGATGGAAAAATTAAAGAAGAAAAGAAAACACCAAAGAAGCAGGAGGCCGTTTTGAAATCGAAAGACAATGTCAAAACGCCACCCAAGCCAAAGGCTAAGACTGAGAAAATAACGCCCAAAAAAGAGAAACAGGATGAAGCAAATGAACGTAAACGTACACCAAAAGATGAGAAATCACATTCGGACACGAAAAATAATAAAACTCCAGCATCAAAGAAAAAGCAAAAGAAACAAACCGATGATGATTCCGAATTGGATCGATCTGTTTATGATCCGGACCAAGAAAAACATGAACGGCGTCGAGCTGCAGCAATGCTATACAAACAGATGCAAAATCGTGGTGGTCCTGCAAATCCGGGCAGCAAAGAAGTCCCAAAGGGTAAACCGAATTGTTTGGCCGGCCTGAAATTTGTTTTGACCGGTGTTTTTGATTCGTTGGAACGTGATGAAGCCGCTTCCATTATCAAAGATCTTGGTGGTTCGGTGACTAGCGCAATTTCGGGCAAAACGAATTATGTTGTGGCTGGTGAGGAAAGTGGTCCGGCAAAGTTGGCTAAAGCTGAAGATATGAAGATTCCAATCATTACTGAAGATGATTTATTGGACTTAATTCGTGAGAAATCCGGTTTGCCAACTCGACAAAAGAAGAAAATAGATACAAAGAAAGAGAAGAAAGCTGACTCGCCACCGGCTAAGAGCACCGATAAACATTCCGCGAATGAGCATAAAGTTAAAAAAGAGAAACAATCACCATCGCCCAGGAAGCATCAATCGCCAGCAAAAATAGAAGCCGATGAAACGAAATCCGAGACCAACGCAAACGGTATGAATGCAATAAAAATTATTCAATTCCCTGAAACAATTTAAAAAAAAATTGGAACATTTTTATTTGTGCAGCTTTTGTTAAATCAGAACCAAAACCAGAGAAAGAGGTCTCATTGGCATGGGTCGACAAATACAAACCAAAATCCATAAAAGAAATCATAGGCCAGCAAGGTCCAAATAGCAACTGTACCAAGTAAGAGCATCATTCGATGCAAGTCTTTAAACCAAAAATGAATAACATTCCATTTCTTCAGGTTGGTGAAATGGCTAACGAATTGGCACAAGAATAACAATGGAAAAACAAAAACTCAACGTCCGAATCCATGGGCCAAAAATGATGATGGTGCATTTTTTAAAGCGGCTCTATTATCTGGTCCACCGGGCGTTGGAAAAACAACTACCGTACAATTGGTTTGTGAGCATTTGGGTTACGATACGATCGAATTTAATGCATCCGATACACGTAGCAAGAAGCTATTGCAAATTGAAGTGGCCGAATTATTGAAAAATAAAACATTGCATGGTTATTTTAATGGTCGCAATGTATCGTTAACGGAAAAACAAGTTTTGGTTATGGATGAAGTGGATGGCATGGCAGGCAATGAAGATCGTGGTGGAATGCAAGAATTGATTGGATTAATAAAATCAACATCCGTACCGATAATCTGCATGTGTAATGATCGAAATCATCCCAAAATACGATCATTAGTGAATTATTGTTTTGATTTACGGTTTGGGCGTCCACAAATCGCTCAAATCAAAGGTGCCATCATGTCCATTCTATTTAAAGAAAAAGTTAAAATTCCACCGGCAACTGTAGAGGAAATTATCCAAGCGACAAATAACGATGTTCGTCAAACATTGAATTCGATATCTTTGTTGGCTGCTAGGCCCGAAAGTGTCACTGCATCTCGTGGTAACGATGGCAAAAAAGACTTAAAACTTGGCCCCTGGGAAGTCGTTCGAAAAGTTTTCTCAGCTGAAGAGCATAAAACAATGACACTAAATGACAAGGCCGATTTATTCTTTCATGATTACAGCATGGGACCGCTTTTTGTTCAACAAAACTATTTGATGGTTGTGCCAAATGGGCCAAAGTAAGTACATACATGTGCAGAATTTACCGATTTTTGGATTTTGCATTAACAAATAAATAATAATAATCGAATTTTCTGTTTGCCAGATCAAAGGCCATCGAACAAGTGGCATTGACAGCCGATAGTTTAAGTTTGGGTGATTTAGTTGAAAGTCGTATCCGATCGCGTATGGCATGGTCAATGTTACCAGTTCAAGCAATGTTTAGCTCAGTTTTGCCGGGTGAATACATGTCAGGACATATTACCGGTCAAATTAATTTTCCCGGTTGGCTTGGTAAATATTCAAAGACAAGTAAACGAAGTCGTTTGGCACAGGAAATTCATGATCATACTCGCGTTCGGTAGGTTTTTGATTTGGACTTTGTTTCAATGAAATAGTTTTTAACAATTCAAATCTATTCGCATTTTTACAGTACGAGCGGATCTCGTCTATCGATTCGTCTCGATTATGCTCCATTCTTGTTGCAAAATATCATTCAGCCTCTGATTGATGACCAAAATGATGGTATAGAAGAAGCATTGAATGTGATCAAAGAATATCGATTATTACGTGAAGATATCGATGCATTGGTTGAATTAACATCATGGCCGGGTAAAAAGAATCCAATGGATCGCGTTGATGGTCGTGTCAAAGCAGCATTAACGCGTGCATACAA
Organism: Mayetiola destructor; assembly: GCA_000149185.1. NCBI lineage: Eukaryota > Metazoa > Arthropoda > Insecta > Diptera > Cecidomyiidae > Mayetiola > Mayetiola destructor. The sequence goes on from GL501491.1 coordinate 215,561, forward strand.
CAAAGAAGTTGCCCCATACACGTATTCAGCAGTAACAAATATTAAAAAGAAAAAGGCAAGCGGAGCCGATGATGATTATATAAATGAATATGACGGCGAAGGTGGAGAACAGATTGATGACAGTGGCGACGAAGGAGATAATGATAAGGTTGAAAATGATGCATTGATAAAACCAAAAAAAGCATCTGGATCGAAGGCCAGCGGAAGTAGTAAAGCGGGCACCTCTTCTAAGCGAGCAGGAACTTCAAAGAAGAAATGAATTGTTGAATGTTGAATCTCTTGATTGTTTTTGATTGTTTTTCCCCCCCTAATACTTGTTCTATTATTCAGTATTAGTTTGTACGTTATACAGCAGCATTTTCCGCAATCTCTTCAGGAGAATGAATTAATAAAACCTTTTTTTGATAATAAAGTAATAATTTGAATTTCAACTCGCATAAGGATCAGTGATAGTTGTATTCCTACGATCTTCATTGGTTGTAACAATCTCTTTAAATATTTTGAGCTTCCATTACAGTTCTTCGAAAGTTTGTCTTGTGAGAACGCTGCCAGCTTTAAACAATGGATGCAAATTACTCAGCTGTAAATCTCAAGTGTTTGTATATAACTTGGCCGGCTCTTTTATTATCATTTGAATTGATGGGAGAAGATTAAATTTAACCGCCAGACAGATGGCGCTCAAGACCTCGTGTTGAATTGGATTTCAGTGAATTCGCTTTCAGTGACATTTTTCAAAGAATAAGGAACGTGATTATACCATCTCATCTCGGCTAGTTTGGTTTGTGTCATGTGTCATGACTAAGGTTTACTTATATCTATGGAAGTACCTCGACTAACGTTAATGTGTCCGTGCTGATGGATGGTATAGAAATCGGACATAAATGATTCTCATTCCTTACATTTGTATTGCAGACGAAAAATCTGTACGTATATAGTCTAATAAAAATGAATTTAATCGTCAGAAAGGTAATATTTTATTTATTTGTATTTTTTCAAAAGAGAAGATTGACAATTCATGCACTCATTGATAATTGATTTCATATTGTTTTTTCTTTTACAGAATTTTCACCGTTTCCATGCCCACCAAATTTGTATTGTGCGTCAAATGAGCGGGGATTCGTCAGATAAATCAAAAAATAATGATGAATCTACAACAAAGAAAATGAACACATTGTTCGAAGCCGACAAGTTGGAGAAGTCCGGAATGTCGCGTGAAATGGCGAAAGAGACACTCAACTTCATACATTCGGCAAACGATTTTCCAACGAAAATGGACGTTAGTGTGGCATTTGCGAAACTTGATGCCAAAATTGATACATCAATTGCCAACGCTAGTAACAAATTAGTTTGAGAGCTATACTTTCATTGTTCATTCTTGATTCATTTCTCAATCTTGCTCATCAGCAAGCCAATCAAAATAAAAATTGAACAAAATTAACGGAATCATCTTTTTTTTATTCAAATATTTTGTTTGAAAAACTCTATTTTTGGTCTTTGAATGTGTTTTTCATTGATAACGATTGAATCATGCTATGCCGATTTTACTTTGTAATAGTCGCTTACACTAAATTGCCGCGTAAAAATTAACAAATGTAATTGTTATATTCCAACCGATGATTAACGTTAAGATGTAGAGCAACACAATAATTGGAAGCGGTGCCAAAATGATGCGACTATTTTTCATGAATGGGATGCCTGCAATGAATCGGAAATTTTAGTGTTGTTTTTGTTTAAATTAAAACCTTAACTGACTCACAGTTGTAGCCCAAAAACGTGATATAAATGTAATAAAAAATTGCTATCAACCAAATCGTATTGCCAAAAAACCTCGAGAAAAATGATTCCGAATTGATGAGAACTGAAAAAGTTTAATAAACGAAATAAGCAAAATAATATCGAAATATTTCGTATCTGTCTTACTATTGAAAAAGATCAACTGAACAAAATGCAAAAGAACAAGCGGTGGGAAAAATGCATTTAAATGAACATCAAAACAGTAGCCCCATTCGATGTCAGCATCTGTGCTACTCCCACGTAAATATCGATTTGTGAAGAACCATGTAAATGTTGTCACTAAAATGCCAGTGAATATGAAATCGAAGAAAACAATATAAAAGATGCAATAGACTGTTTGTCCGAATGATAGGCCAAGAGTCCATGTGAATCCAATTGATGTCACTAAAAATGAATCAAAATCATCAGGATTTATGAGTAATTTTTTGGCAACATCAATTCAGCGTGACTCACCAAACAAACACACAATAAGCAGCACCAAGAACGCCGGATCATCACGAGCAAACTGAGACTTTGTTTCTATGGAAAATGCAAAAAAACTTTTAGTTTTACGATCGATCAATTCATAATAAATATTGGGAAGTTGTTCCGGTGTATGCGGTTTACATACGTTTTCTATAGCTAAAATTTCTATATAATTTTTGTGGTGCAATAAACAAATAAATCATTTGCCACATCGCAAATTCAAAGTCCATTTGATTGAATTTGACCAATTTTCGTAAATATTTGTAACTTTTTGTGGTGGCTGGCAAACAATATCGTGTTGTTGCAGGCGGTGGAAGCGGTGATGTACTTCGAAATATCGAACTATCATACAAATTTGATTGCGATGTTGATGGTGATGTGTGATATTTATTCATTGTTCCGATTCTATTTTCATTCAATAAGTGAATACAGAAATTCTTCGAATGATACACAAAATGAAAATTAAATTATTAAATTTGATTTGATCACAATTCACAATTTTGAATTCAATTGAACGCAATTATGGAAAAACATTTTTGAGTGCAACCAGAATATACACAAATTTAGAGTAGAATTAGTTCATCGATGACAGTCAATTGACAACTCTGCAAAAATAATAAAACAAACAATTTGACAGTTGTTGGTTGTGCATCGTTCTGCTCGCATTTGAACAATAAGTTGTATTTTAAATGTCAGATTTTTCCACTATGAATTTCGAATTGTTGGAATATTTCTAGTGATGATTGACAATAAAATTGAAATACAATGTGAATTTAGCAAATCCTTCTCCGAACCCATTGATCATTTTGAAGTAAGAGACGCTGCAGAGCTATCGTATAATGAATTCTTCGAGAAATTCATGTTGAAAAATGTGCCTGTTGTGATAAACGGTGTTGCTGATGAATGGGAATGTATGAAATGGATCGAAAATAACAACGACAATCATTTTTCGTCCATCAACTTTGATTACTTGGTAAAAAGAATTGATGGAGATGTGAAAGTTCCAATAGCCAATTGCAGCAAAGTTTATTTTAATTCACATGAAAAATCCGAATTAAAGTTTTGTGATTTTTTGAACTATTGGAAACAACGTTCTGGTCAACAGAGAAACAACAAAAATGAAGCACCAGCTGAATTACTTTATTTGAAAGATTGGCATTTACATAGAGAACAGCCCGAATATAAATTCTATCAAACACCGATTTACTTCACATCCGATTGGCTAAATGAATATTTTGATGCAGAAAATGGCGATGATTATCGTTTTGTGTATATGGGACCAAAAGGAACTTGGTAAACATAGCAATAAATACATTTCATACATCGATCCAAATATAATTTCAATTTTTTCTTTCGTTTTCAGGACTCCATTTCATGCTGATGTATTCTCATCGTATAGCTGGTCAACGAACATTGTCGGAACGAAAAAATGGATTTTCTTTGCACCAAACGACGAGCAACAATTGAAAGACAATTTAGGCAACTTACCTTTTGATATTTCAGCGGAGAAAATTCAACGTTTGATTTGTGAAAAGCAAACGAAATATTATGAAATCATTCAAAAGGCGGGCCAAACCATTTTTGTTCCGAGCGGTTGGCATCATCAAGTTTGGAATTTGGAAGACACAATATCGGTGAATCATAACTGGTTTAATGGCTGTAATATTGAACGCATTTGGATGGCTTTATTTGAGAAATACAATCAAGTCGTTGAAGAGATTAGCGATTGCAAAGACATGGAAAACTTTCAAGAGCATTGCCAACTCATGTTGAAATCTGTATTTGGATTAAATTTCGAAATGTTTCTAGATATGGTCAATTATATCGCTGTTAATCGATTGAGTATCTTAAAGACTGAAAATCAAACTGTTGTGAACGATGAAAATAGTCGATTGGGTCGAAAACATGCAATTTTTGATTTGAAATCAATTCAATCATCTATGATTAAGATTCAATTGCAGTGTCAGTTAACTATCGTTATGGAAACTAGTCAGAGGATTTTAACATTAATTTCGGAAGCTATTTAGTGAAACTTTGTTCGTTTTAAACCAATAAAAATTTCTGACTCTATGAATTAAGGTATAATGAAAAAAAAAGGAAATATTTCGAAGTGAAAAAAAATATACATATAAAAGAAACAAAATATAATAATACTTTTTTTCACAATCTCCCAATCAAAAATTCTCTTCCGGAAACAAAACATAATAGTAAGATCTATACCTTATTACCATAAATCCAATATATTTTCATTTTCATTTTGTGAACAATATTTAAATTCCGTGCAAAAATATTTTTAACTACCGCGAAATCTAGTTGCCATTCTTTCAATCATCATGATCAAAGTGTATGCTTGCTGTGGAGAGATCATTGACAATTCATTTGTGTGACAATCGGCAAAACAGCAGAGCTTTCGCACATAACTTTGCGCAACTCTACGTTTCTGTGCCACGTAGACTGTCTTGACAGCTCAGCATAAAATTGTTCAAGTAAAATTATTATTATATAATTATATTAAATATGTTTTCTCTTAGTGAAAACGAGAAAGCTAAGCTAAAAAAGGAAATATATGAAAAGTTGGAGCAAGAACGTAAGCTGCAAGACGAGGTGGAAATTCCCGAAATACCCAAGAGCTCCTTCACAAGGTGGATCAGTACAAATTGGAATGATGAAAAATTTTTGGAGTCATTCTTCAAACCTGTCTGGGGTGTTTGTAGCAGATCGAGTAGAAAGCATGCGTTATCGGCTGCCTATCTACTTTACCAGGTGTTTATGGGAATAAAATACCCAGAGGAACATATCAAGAATGCATTCATTTCGGTGTTAACTTATGCTAAAGACAAGTCGAACACTGCATATTTGGTTCCGGATAATTTAATCAATGGTTCAGCAGAGATTATCCCAATACAACCGTCAGATGATGTTGAAGTAGATTATGTTCATAGTCCGGGTTATTTACAGGGGCTAGATCCATCTAAACAAATCAGTGTTGAAAAAATAAATGATGAGTACAAACGCATAACCGAGTTATATCGTGAACTCAAAAATTTCAACTGGGTGGACAACAGTGAACCAGAAATCACTATTGCTTGTGATACAATAATCGACTTAGCTCTAGTTCGATTTTTAGTTTTGCTACGTTACACAGTTAAAACACAAAAAACAATAGACGGCTTTTTTGTTAGAAGAGGGGAAGACTTGTTTAAGTCATGGGCTCCAGGAGTATATGAAGTGGCGACGTTTGTTTGTAATGCACCTCCACATAAAAAGTTTTATACCAACTATGCGGCCCCATGCCAGGACTACGGAAGTGTATGGAAAACAATGTGCATTATATTGATTGGAATTCATTACCACAATTTAAATCAGGATAGAGATAGTGTAAATGGGATGTTTATGCAAAGCACTCTTCAAGTATTGAATGGATGGGGCATGCCTCTTATCAAACATTTTATCGGAGCAAAACTTCGCCATAACATATCCACCTCTGATGATTTGCTTGATGTCATGTCTTTAAGTCATATTATGCACAGTGTTAATACCATTAAAGAGTTTGAATTGAATTCAGTTAAAACCAACATGAAAACATTTCCATATGCAAGGTTCTTAGAACAACATACATACCCTCAATTCACTTATGGAAACAACAGAACCGCCTGTCTAATACTAGCTATGTTACAAGAGAACATGAATCTCGACAGTCCCATGTGGACTCAAAACGTTAATATGGCCTCAGCACGAGCTGATGAAATAGCAAATGCATGTAGGAATGCTCGTGGAATACTCGAAGCTCTTCGTCAGAAGAATCGAGCTTCATTGGCCCCCATTAACAGAGCTGTAACTCAACCAACTTCATCCAACTTTCCAAACACTCCATGAATCAAAATGAATTAATTTGTTTTTTTTCTCCTTTTTTTTGCAGAATTGATTGGTTGCCCCCATTAGATTTGAGTGAACAAGAGATGTCACTAAATGCCGAGAAATATTCAAGCATGATCGCTCATAATAATACTAAATTGTGTACTACTTTTTCTAGTAAAACTAGTTTTTTTTTTCAATCAATCCATAAAAATATATTTCTAAATTGTATGAAGTTCAAGAATAAAAGAAAATCTCAACAAAAAAAAACAAACCACCACAATAGGTCCCCTAACCATATATGTACAGAGATACTGGATACAATCAAAGCTTTGACTGGGCCGGTGATATCAGGGCGCCTTCTTCAATCAATTTTTCGATATCATTTACATTCAAATCGATCTCTTCACAGATTTCCTTAATTTGTTTCACATAATTATCATCATCATCATCAACTCGGCTCCCAGTCACACCCGATGAAGCTGGTGTACGTGAAAGCTTTGGTGCTGGCGATGGAACGATGAAGCTGCTGGTTATCTCTTTCGGTACGAATGTTTTGCGATGCTGGTTATGTGGATGTTTGTCGGCATTTTGCCAATCCACAACTGGATAAACACATGCATCCGTATTTTCGAACAAAGTATTCCATTCTTCTTGGGTTTTTGTTTTGAATGCTTTTTCCACTTTCTTTTTGCTTTCAACGGAATACGCATCAGATTGATCCAAACCATCAACACCGAGAATATTTATGAATTCGGTAAAGAATTGTGGTTCAAGTGCACCGACTGACATGAATTTTCCATCTTTTGTTTCATATACGCTATAGAAAAATGCACCACCATCAAGCATATTTCCACCTCGACTATTTTCCCAAAGTGGCAAACTGTGCGATCTAGTTAACCAACTTCCAACATAAGCAGCACCTTCAACCATCGAGCTATCGACTATTTGACCTTTACCGGAACGATCTCTTTCGACAATTGCCGCCAAAATACCGAACGCACAAAGTAGACCACCGCCAGCAAAATCAGCTATGATTTTAAATGGATTAACATTTAATAAATGTTGAAATTTTAGAATATTATTTATGCTCTTAGAATTGACCTAATAAATTGATTGGTGGTGTTGGTGGCTCCCTATGTTTCCCGAGAAGAGAAAGCACCCCTGAAATTGCAAGATAATTAATATCGTGTCCTGCTCGTTTGGCTAATGGTCCAGTTTGTCCAAAACCGGTCAAACGAGCGTAAATTAAACGAGGATTCTCTTTGAGCAAATCTTCAGGACTCAAATTTAACTTTTCCATAACACCCGGACGATACGGCTCAATCAGAACATCTGACACCTTACTCAATTTTCGTACCAACTCTTGGCCTTTGACACTCTTCAAATTTACTGCAATTGTTCGTTTTCCTTGAGATAAACAGTCAATCGGATTGACAATCATTCGATCGATTCGTGTAACTGTTGCACCAAAATCAGACAATATCATACCTGTTGAACGCACAAATTACGTTTAAATGAATACAAAAAAAAATTTCCTTAAATCGATGTGAAAATATCTTTTCTTACCACAAAATGGTGCTGGTGCTAAACCAGCTAATTCCAGAACTTTTATTCCTTTCAAAGCCATTTTTAATGACAATTTGAATGGTTTTTCTAGCAAAATTGTTATCGTGTTTTACTCATGATGATTTGCCGATATGTAAATAACATTGAATAAATTTTAGTGCTTATCATTCCAAATGTCAATGTTTATGTATTTACAAATGTCAGTACACGGATGACGTTTGTTTCATTGATGGTGTGACCAGCACATGAAGAAACGCATTTTTAGTCGATTGAGAAGTGAACTTTGTGGAAAAAGGATTATAAAATAGATAAATTATGATGCGAGGCCCAGCTATGATGCAACCGGATACGGATAGCGAAGATGAACTTCCGCCAGGCTGGGAAGGCAAGAGACTCACAGTGAGTATTTGTAATCGGATTTTATCTCCTCTTTTATCTGATGCATCACTTCTAAAAGAGGGAACATGTTACGCCAAAAGAAATGGTCGGTCCGCCACGTTTTCGAGAGGTCCTATTTCTGGTGCATTAAAACTCATGTTTTTATATATTTTTGAATCTTTATTTAAATAATGGAACATAAGGGGTGTTGAATTCAATTATTATAATACTTCCCCCCTTGGGTGGCAAATTTTTTTCCACATTTCAGCTTCACAGTTAATGTGAAACTTTACTAAATTTTCCGATTTTCTTTTAAGGCACAATTGGCACAATTCCGATTTTTCCGAGTTGTTGTTCTAGTTATTTCATTTTTTTTTTTGAGCTTCGATCAGTTCAGCTTTTTTTTCGGGTTCCGACTTTTCAAGATTAATTATCTTTTCGTTGGCAGCTTGCAGCATCCTTTTCCATTTTGCCACCTCATTCGACAAATCGGCGTTTCCTCGTTCAGCTGTTTCAAGCTCATTATTGACATATTGTAGCAATGATTCTGCTGAAAAAAATGAAAAAAAAAAGATACGAAAAAATTCAAGTTTAACTATTGCATTTACTTAATGACAATAATTGCAGCAAAACTGAATTTCGGAATAAATTCACATAATTAATTGATTCGCTTACAGCAAATTTGTCAAAAGTGGTCAAAAGTATTGAAAATCAATTCAAAATAAACGGTTGTAAAGATTAAAACTCACTTTTCCGCACTATTATCATTAGACAAAATGGGAGAAAGTAATGATTGAAATGAATTTGTGTGAATAGCAAACGTGTTTTGGACTTTTTGGACTTTTTTTCCTTCTCTTTCAGCGTTCAAATTCAAAAAAAGTGGTTTGGTGAGGCTGATAGCAACCGGTGTATTTGCCCTGTTAAGCTAAAAATCGCTAAAGTTTACCTGTGAGACGCCCCGAACAATATCCAATCATAAAACCAGACATATTTGTGCATTCCAGAACCGCTATCGTGCTAACAAGCCAAAATTCCAAAATCGATGTGAAAATATCTTTTCTTACCACAAAATGGTGCTGGTGCTAAACCAGCTAATTCCAGAACTCTTATTCCTTTCAAAGCCATTTTTAATGACAATTTGAATGGTTTTTCTAGCAAAATTATTATCGTATTTCACTCATGATGATTTGCCGATATGTAAATAACATTGAATAAATTTTAGTGCTTATCATTCCAAATGTCAATGTTTATGTATTTACAAATGTCAGTACACGGATGACGTTTGTTTCATTGATGGTGTGACCAGCACATGAAGAAACGCATTTTTAGTCGATTGAGAAGTGAATTTTGTGGAAAAAGGATTATAAAATAGATAAATTATGATGCGAGGCCCAGCTATGATGCAACCGGATACGGATAGCGAAGATGAACTTCCGCCAGGCTGGGAAGAAAGAGTTAACAATGATGGGAATGTTTTCTATTTAAAGTAATCAAAAATCGCAAATTCCATTTTTATTTTCCAATTCAAAAGATAAGATAAACTCAACAATTTTATTGAAAATTTAATTTCAGTCACCAAGAGAGCAAAACGCAATGGACACATCCAAGAACCGGTAAGTGCAAACGGGTGCATGGTGATTTGCCATTTGGTTGGGAAAAAGAGGTAATAATCATCTTTATTGGAAGTCATTTGCATTAAATGATTGAAACTTGTCATTTTCATGTGATGCTATAGACAGAAGAAGGGACAGGACAAACAATATTTATTGATCGAAACAATAATAAACGCACGTACATTGATCCAAGATTGGCGTTTGCTGTTGAAAACTTTCCGACCAACATTTGTGAAATAAGACAGCGATTTGATGCCAGTTCGACGGCCTTCCAAATATTATATGGTCAAGATTTGAGTGGCAAGGTGGCTGTAATAACTGGCGCCAATACTGGTATCGGATTTGAAACAGCCCGATCATTAGCATACTTTGGGTGTCGTGTATTTTTAGCTTGTCGATCTCAAACCAAAGCCGAAGAGGCCATTAAAAGGATTCGTGCAGAAAGAGAGGCTGCAGGGGAACGATGCACATTCATTCGATTGGACTTAGCATCGATTCAATCAGTCAAACGAGCAGCTGATCAAATTAAATCCCATGTCAAACATATTGATTTTTTAATTTTGAATGCAGCCGTTTTTGCTTTACCATTTACACAAACCGAAGATCATTTAGAAACAACATTCCAAGTGTGCCATTTATCGCATTTCTATCTTTGTCAGCTTTTAGAAGAATGCTTGGATCATCGAACTCGCGTTGTTGTTGTATCGTCAGAATCACACAGGTACCCGCCGTATTCAATGAATTAATTCAGACAGAAAATGAATTAATTGGATTTTTTTTTTTGGTTCTTACAGATTTGCTAGTTTGCCTCCTTCCGATTTGAGTGAACAAGTATTGTCACCAAGTGCAAAGAAATATTCAAGCATGATTGCTTATAATAATGCTAAATTGTGTAACGTACTTTTTGCCCGTGGATTAGCAAAGGTAAATAATCGCACCAAATAAATTAGTTTTGATTCGAAAATTGACTATTTTTTTTTTTGCTCCTTTCCGCAGAAACTGAGAGATAAAAATGTTTGTGTTAATTCTTTGCATCCAGGAAATATGGTATCATCTTCTTTGTCACGAAATTGGTGGTTCTATCGCCTGCTATTCGCATTTGTCCGTCCGTTCACCAAATCTTTGGTAAAATTAAAAATGTTTACCAATAATTTCAATCTTCCATTAAATTAAAATTGATTTAATTTTAGCAACAAGCTGCCAGTACAACAATATATTGTGCTACTGCATCCGAATTGACCAGAGTCAGTGGTCAATATTTCAACAATTGCTTTTTCTGTGAACCGAGTGAATTGGCTCAAAACAATGAAATGGTCGACAGTTTATGGGAAGTGAGTGAACAAATTCTAAATCGAATCCGCACTGAAAAAAATATTGAATAAATATATTGGTGGACATTTTTCTAACCATTTGCAAATTCATTTATTGATGATTTATTTATCTATCGAATAAATTTTGACTATTTAAAAATCAGTACAACGGCCTTTTCGTTCCCAATCGCCGTACCTGGTTGGTTCCGGTCCTCTTGGTCCACCAATTTCTCCCGTATGCGGATTAATATCGTTTGGAAAGGCCTCCAGTGGCTCTTTTTCTTGATATGGATGTTTTCCTTCAGTTTGATCTAAGCGTCCGATTGGAGTCTTTGCTCGTAACTTCTGTTGGAATTCTTCCATTCTTGGACTTATAGGTCGACCTTTGACTTTGGATTCTGTTGGTGGTGCTGGAGGATCTTGTCCACCGTCTTTTGAATGACATCGTATACTGGCTGAAAATCATTAATTTATTATACAAAATGTTTACTATTGTTGTTGGTGCTATTATTATTATTATTATTATCATTGGAAGTCCCAACTCACTCTGTATGGGAAAAAGGCGCTGAACGAAAAGTCTTCGTAAAACCATCGACATTTTTCAATAAAATAAATTTTAATTCAAAATCAACTATTTTATTTTCTAAATAAATTGATATTTACGATATGAAAATAGTTTTTTCGTACGTTACTAAACCTTATGACATTGACGTACACAATGAACAATGAACAGAATGAGAACGAGACTTTATGTCAAATGAACGACACAAGCAAACATAAATACATAATATAAATCGAAAAGTAAATGAGCATTGTACATACAAGTTTTATGTATAAAAGTATTACTAATTCCCCCAGTTAAAAGTGACGACGACTGTACGTTATGATGAACGCTGTGTTTGCCTGTACGTTCATGTCGAAACAAATCCAAGCATTCATTGTGTTGGTTTCCATATTGCGAGCATATACAATATAGGTGAATGTAACTGAATTTGGGATCTATTTGAGTGATTTCACAAAGTGCGCGTTACGTGACGAATGTATTTCATTGGTTTTTTTCCGTGCTGTTGTGTGTTTTGATATTTTCACTCTGTCAATTGCATCAATATTAAGAATAATTTACATTTTCAATCACATTAATTTTTTGCTAATTCATTTTTTGCAAAGTGATTTTTCGAATTTTTCCTCAAAATTTATTCATTTTCACATACAACAATTTCATTAAAAACAAATAGAAGAAGGAAAAAAATGATGCCACGAAAATAGTCAATACGAACATTTGACACAAATTCATGATTGCAGTGAAATCTTTATTTATTTTTTTTCTATTCAAAACCAATTAAAGCATTCAATGTGTGAATTATTTGAGAAAACAAAAAGGAAAAGTGTTACAAAAACGGAATAATGCCGTCAATAGGTGTAAACCTTCGTGTAACTGGCCATTGTAGCCAAGGTGGACGCAAATATATGGAAGATTTCTTTTCGGTTGCCTATCAACAAAGTTCATCAGATGAACGTGATCTGGAATATGCATTCATTGGAATTTATGATGGTTTGTGTTTCTTATTTTTTTTTTGTATTTATTTATTTATTTTTGTGTTATTGTTTTCCTTTCTTATTTCGTTATTTTCTTGGTCATAATTTATGTTGTTGCAAGTGTTTGGTGCAACAAAAAAAACAAAAAAAGTGATTCATTCCAATGGAAATAACTGTGTTTTTTCATTTTCCATTTACAGGTCATGGTGGTGCTGAGGCCGCTACTTATGCAAAAGAGCATTTAATTAATTTAATCGTAAATCAAAAACAATTTTGGTCCGATGATGACCAGGACGTTTTACGAGCTATCCGAGAAGGATACATTGCCACACATCTTGCCATGTGGCGAGAGGAACAAGGTTTGAATGCAGTTTTTTTCTTTCTTTCTTTCTATGCAGTGAATGACGAAATACATTTTTATCGATGTCAAGTACACACAGGCGTCATCATTTCATTCAGAAATTACATTTTAAATCTTATTTTCAAATCATTTTGATTATTTTCAGAGCCATAATTTCTGAAATGCAATTGAATTCATTCAATTCATGGTAATTCAAATGTCGAATCGCATGAATAATCATCATTTAACTTTCACAAAATTTCAATTTGTTTCATCATTTCAATTTGGTTCATTAAGTTTGCTATGAAGTTGTTGTTGTTGTTGTTGTTGAAAAAAATAAAAGATGGCGTCCGATGTGATGTACATTTGACCGATTGGAATGTATACGATTGCGTTAAACGTATATCATTTGTGCGCGAATGTATGCGTTGTCTCCTTGAAAAATGTAAATAAACAACCAAAACATTCGTACAAACGCACATTCCACATTTCTGTGTCTCGTTGACATATTCGATATTAGAATCAAAATAAAAACAAATGTGTGTATACTATAAATTTCGCGCTATGCGATTCATATGTCAAATCGAGTAAAATCTGAATTTTGCATTTATCTCTTGTTGTGATCGATTTCGCGCCATTTTTATTTTTTACTCAATTCGCATACAATTTCCATCGAATCTCGGGAATCCGTTGATCAAACAATTAGAATTACAATTATCGAGTTTGAGCGTTTGTGATTTCCATAAATTTTTTCATTTGGTTTTTTTTATTATTTTATAGGAAAATGGCCAAAAACAGCAAGTGGATTGCCAAGTACAGCTGGAACAACAGCAAGTGTTGCATTCATACGACATGGAAAAATTTATATTGGTCATGTTGGTGATTCGGGAATCGTTTTGGGATATCAAAATGATAATGAACGCTTTTGGCGTGCTAAACCATTGACAGTGGATCACAAACCAGAATCCGAAGTAGAAAAAGCACGGATCATGAAATCGGGGGGAAAAGTTGTGAACAAAGCGGGCGTTCCACGGGTCGTATGGAATAGACCGAGAATCGGACACAAGGGTCCAGTACGGCGCAGCACACTAATCGATGAAATTCCATTTTTGGCTGTGGCTCGATCTCTAGGCGATCTATGGAGCTATAATTCCGATATGGATGAATTTGTTGTCAGCCCCGAACCAGATGTCCGGGTTGTTAAAATTGATCCAAAGCGATTCAAGTGAGTTACATCAGTAATCAGTATGTTTGATATTTGGAAATGAATAAAAAAAATAATTTTTGTTTTTATGATTGTTTGTTACAGATGCCTTGTGTTTGGAACTGATGGTTTATGGAATGTGGTGACGCCGCAGGCGGCTATCGATAGTGTTCGATACACTGAAACTCTAAATGAGCGCAGTGCTTGCGAAAGTGAATCCAAAGAATGGGCAAATCCCAGTAAATATCTGGTGGACAAAGCGCTCGAGCGATGGAGTACACGAAAAATGCGTGCTGATAATACATCGGTTGTTATTGTAATGGTGGATCCACCCGGTCCACCAAAGCGAGATGTTCTTAAATCGTCTGCACCCACATATTCCATGGACTATCTGGAAGAAGATATTATTAATCAACAATCACAAGCATTGGAAATTGAACCAATTCAAAATTTCACAATGTTTGATCACAGTACAAATGAACACATCGATATGGATGGTATGCCGTTGCCAACAAGCGGTTTGACAGTCTTAACAAGATACGAAAATATCACAGAAAGTGATGTTCAAAAGCATAATCACCAACAAGCATATGAAAATGTTATGGATGTTGTTAATGAAAATAACGGAAACAAAACGTACATCAATAGTTTTGCCGAATCTTATAATTCAATTATCAATTCCAATTTAAATGATCAATACATTTATGATAACGGTAATGTGACGAAAAATGATGATAATGATGATTATCAATTTGACGATGCAAACACAACACATCAATACAATGGAAAATATTCGTCACCGGATGCCATTTACAGTTTGACCAAACTTCAAACAAGAAGTGAACAACAACAATATAATCTGTATGGTCGTTCGATGCCATCAGATCCAATACCATCAACGTCACGGGCTATGCACGAAAGTTATCAACACAATTTGATCGATCACTGTTATGTTGCCCCAACATCAACTCCGATTTCATCGAAAATATCAAATAAAACAAATCCAAGCACAAAGCGCACGTTGGGTGAAGGTTTATCTTCAACATTCTTATCAATGATGCCATCCATTTTACGATCACGTTTGCCATCATCTCAACCGTTCAAAAAATCAAAAATCGCTGAATCAGATTCGGAAGAGAATGTGCAAACAACTGAGCGATTAACTGACGAACGGGATGATGTTCAAAATACTATCAATGCGGATGAAACGAACGTGACAAAAGATATTAATGAAACAGACAACAGCATACAAATCAATGAGATTTCATCATCGGATAGCAAAAAATCAATGAATAATAATAATAATGATGTCGCATTCTCGACTCGTTCGAAAAAATTGTTGCCAACCGCCAAGAAAAATGAAACCACCGAATCACACGAACCAATTGCTAACCGAAAGGTAACACGTAGTACTACAAATGCGACTGCATTTGCATTCACAGGCCGCATAACTCGATCAACCATAGGTAATGGTCGAAAGACTCGGTCAGTTATCATTTCGAAGCATTCAACATCGAAAAATTATGTACAAAAACAATCAAATACCAAAACAAACGGAACTCGAAGAGTTCATAAAGAAAATATTGCTGAAATCGTACGCAAACTGCCATTGGAATCCATTGTTAACTGTACAATGACACGTCCAAAGAAAATAATTGCATCCGTTCAAGGAACAACAAGTCGAACGTTGCGATCACAAAATGCTTTGACCAAAGAACAATCAAATGGACCGGCACAAAATCCAACTCATAGTGTCAAAAATCAACCGAGCAGTTCCAGTGGCAATAAAAATTGCCGATCAAATTTAAATATTATTGGCAATGCAAAAGTTATCGTTTGCAAAAAACCACCAAAACGATTAATTAACGATTCACTGCAAAATAAATCGAATTACAATCATAATAGTTCAAATAAAATGCAAAAGCTTTCGTTGCCATCGACTTTACATGGTGGCAATAAAAAAATGAATTCAACACAGCCATCGTCACCGTTACGCTGGAAAGTTTTGGTTGCAAAAAAACCGTTAATTGTCAACCAGTACAATCAACTGATGCGTGAAGTTAACCGAAGTACGATGACAACACGACGTACACGAATCCAGCAATGACATTAAGATATTCGCATTATATTCAACGAGATGCAATGCAATGACCAATTCATAAACATCAACATCAACATTACTTATATCATTGTCTCATTAGATTTAGAAAAGATTCTATGATTAGATTTTAGGCTGACTTAAGTATGAACAACAAATGAACGCTAAACGCTGGTTTCATTGTGATCATTCTCTTCTTTGATTATTTCCATTGTTTCGAAATTCGAAATATGTTCGTGTGAATAGTGTAGAAAATTTGGTCGAATCGCATATATGTAAATCATTCATTAATAATTTATTGCATTGTCAATTCGAAGCTAAATAATTAT
>GL501491.1:234248-295742 GCA_000149185.1 Mayetiola destructor
CGAAAAAAAATACCAAAACCTGGCATGCCAATAATTATTATGTATTATCTTTTCGAAGGTGAATCGAGTTGTAATCTTTTTTTCCTCTTCTTCATTTCAATCATCATCATCGTTCATACACATTTAATTCATCAAATTATAATTATTATTATCGGACAAGGGGACATTTGATGAATCATTTATCGTATAATTTTAGGAGGTAGAAGACACATATTTAAAGGTTTTTGTTTTCTTTTATGGATTTTGTGCTCAATCTTTTCGTTGGATTGAGATTCAATCCGAAAGTCTTTCGAACATTTTATTATTACAAATCGGATCGTACCATAAATTTAAAGCAAACTATATACTATATACTATATAGTTTGCAATAATAATAATAGTAATTATAGTAATATATTTTCATAAAACATTCGCATACAGATTGTGAAAGAATTTTTTGATGTGATCTCATGATCATTAGCAAAATCGTAGCGATAAAAGTCGATATGGAAAAGAAAATTTAAAAGATTATTAAATAAAGATTACTATTCCAAACGAAAAAAAATATATTGTGAATTTTCTATTAATAAAACTGCTCCAGTTTATTGGACAATCAACGACTCAGACGAAAACCCACTTAACCAACGAATCATGAAATCGGATAATAATTAATACACACAAACAAAGATCTTCAGAAAATTTGGAATTTTATTTTTTCATTTTGGGCCAGCAATGGTGACTGAATTACATCGAAAAAGATAGTTTTATCGCCGAATTACATTGAATTGAGGTGTTGGCTACAATTGTAATTAAATTAAAATACATTTATTGGTAATTTGCATTCAAAATAAATGGGAAATTTTTAATGCAAAATTGTGGATCCATAATATCCATGCGATAAAAGTGATGAATGTCCAGCAAGACCATAGCCACTTAAACCACCATAGCTACCGTAACCACCATAGCTATATGGGCTCAAACCATGTCCATAAGATCCCAATCCTAATGGAGCATGAGCAACACCGTATCCGGCTAATGGAGCATGTGCAACACCGTATCCGGCTAATGGAGCATGTGCAACACCATATGAGGCATGTGATACAATTGGTGCGTGTGCTATATAAAAAATGAAAGAAGAAAAAAAAACATCAGCCAATTATTTAACTGCAATTTGATTTTTGTAAAAATATTAAATGTTTCAAGCAAAATTGAAAAAAAAAAATTTGTACCGTATGATCCTGCTAAAACTGGAGCATGTGCCAATGGTGCGGGATAGGCAAGAGGTGCAGCTATTGCTGGTGCAGCCAAAGCGTGTCCATAACCAGGATATCCAACTCCTAAGACACCTCGTTTGTCTTGTTTCTTTTCACCATCGATGGCGGCGGCCGAAGCAGCAGCAACGAAGAACAATACAATGAGCTAATTCATCAATCCAAAGAGAAAATATTTATTTCAATAAATTTGCAATTTAATCACAGAAATATAAATACAACTCTATCGAATTGGAAACTGTTTAATAAAAATTAATCAAAATCATGGTCATCTGTTCCGTTCAATATTGATTTAAATTCGGCACGAATTCAATGAACAAAACTGAAAATTCCAATTCGATTTCGATTCAATCAGCACGAGATCAAACTAAAATCAAACTCGACTGAACATAATCACAAGAATAGACCGTAATTTAGTTGTTTAATTTTCAATGTACACACTGTGTACTACACAGGCTCGACACTATAAGAAAAAGTCGAAAAATCAACCAAAAAATAATAATGAATATTCCTTACGAATTTCATTTTGAAGAATTGTTTTGTTTAAATTTAGCTCAAATCACAACTGAACTGTAACAGTATACAAATCGAATAGATGCCGATGGAATGAACTGCCTGCTTTATATATCATCGCCTATCGAACGAATTTCTATCCTACTTTGTGCACCTTTAACTATTTTGTGGAAAGAAAAAAAAACGACAACAAAATAATTCAGAATTGGGATCGAGAATACGTGAATTTAATATTGCACCCTCCATTAATTCATTGGCAGATTTCTATTTATGTGTGTCTGTATGGATATAATAGTGGAGTATGCATGTTGTATGACATATGAATGCTATTTCGGCATTTATCAATCACTGCACAAAAGAAATATGTGAAAAAATACCTTTACATAATAATCGCCCATACGCATTCAGACAATATTGACTTTGAGTCATGCGTGCATAATCGAAACAAAATAATAAGAAGAAGAAAAAAAACATACAACAAACTGGCCACCGATCTGAATATGTTGATTCAATAGGCTCTATTGAAAATGATGACAGCTGAAAATTTCATTTTTTTTATTCAAAATTGCATTCCGCTTGAGATCAACAATCAAAGTAGGGTTTGAGCATTGAGTATGAATCGTTCATTCGATGCAAATCGATCTATAGACTTGTTGTGCTGTTTTTGAACAGCTGGGTCGATTATATGATTCATATTTTATGTTTTATACGTTCAAACGTAACCAAATTGGACCGCTACAACTATGAATTGGTCTTATCAAAGCCGATGATCGCTTATGCGATAGTTTACTGTGTTTTTTTTTGTTTTTTGTTTAGCTTTTAATCAATAATCTCACATGGCAATGTTACGTCTGTTGGATTATTGAATTCATAGACGGTTTTTGTTTTTCATTAAAATCGATCGACGCACAAATGAATCGCTTATTCATTAATGAGCAGAACAAAATACCAAAAAAAAAAAATTATCGGTTGACCATTTTCATGTTTTTTCATTTCAGAGTCAATAACGATGCAGACGAATGAAAAATGCAACGAATGCACGGTGATTGAAGAGCGATGAATAGATTTTTCCTTATTCGTTTCGTAATAAATGTATTTGTGCTGGCCAATTCACTCACATTAGCTCATGTAATTGATAACTACGGACAGATAAAACACATTATCATTTAACATAAATACGAATCAAAATGATTGAAACTTGTTTATGTTTTTTCGTCTTCAGTCTTCAGCTTCTTACTTGTTTACTTTTTATATTTCAACACATCGCGGGGTGTCGATCATACGTTGTACACCATTTGACTGAAGTCATTTTCTATTAATTCCGTTTGTACACCATACATTTTATCTATTCATGATACGGATTCAATTTAAAGGCAATTACATCGCACCAAACAATTCAACTTTCAGAAGACAACATCGCACTGCGAAATGGATTAAGTAAATTCACACGAATACATCATTCGACTTTTGCGTAGCGTTTTTCCTCTTTTAATTCTTTAATTTTTTAATGAATGAATTCCATTTCGCATAACGAATCGCACATAGAATGGTCCTGTTTGCGTAAATAAAATTCTTTGATTATAATTCGTTTATTAATTGATTGCTATTGAATTAAGCAAAATCATTCATTTTATATTTGGCATTAATTAACTTATTTAATCGATTGATAATAAATTACCAAAAGGGTTAAATATCGCTGGCCAACTGCCAGCCCATGACTCACTCAGATCGATAATAATATTTATAATAGCTTTAATTTATAATCAATTGCAAGCAAGTACAGATCTGGCAAAATGATTATCGCCGATTATATTTTGCAAATGAAGCCAAACTCTTTCTTCATCAATGACAACAAAATCAAAACGGCGACCCAAACAAATCAATGAGCAAATCAGTTTTGATCAATTTTTAATTAATAATATTTCACGGTGAATGTGTAAGCAATTTCGTATTCATTTTTTTTTTGTATACATATGAAATGTCGTATTTATGGTTTTGGCGTAGGAATTTAAACGTTGCTGATGGAAAATTTAAAACTGTCGATTACGCAGCCTGGAGCTACGTAACATTTGAAGCGTGCCAAAAATTGTGGAAAGTGGAAAAAATCGAGTTTTTTTTTGCTTTTTATCGTCGTTAGCAAGGTAGCAAGAAAAACAATCTGCTCACGTGGTTCGTTGTCAGATGATAAAAAAAAACAAAAATAGACTCCGATAGTTGACCGAACCATCGATCTAGCGATATACATACAATGACTGACCAAACATTTTTTGTTCAATGCAACTTAAAACTCAATATTTTATCGACTCCAATAACAGCAATAACCGGCATATAATAATCGTTACGTAAGAACGAACAAGGTTTTGGTTTTATTCTTTGTCACAAAATGCCTTCTCATGTGCATTTTTTTTCCTTCGCTAACTTTTCTGTCGACTCACTTCGATCAATTGTCCAATTTCCATTGTCAGGCAAAAAAAAAATCATGCCATGCGAAAGAGATGACCCAATGATCCAATGCACTCGTATTTCATTCTTTAATTTAATTCATTGTGTGCAAATGTTTCAATACTTTTAGTCATTAATAATAAACATCAACTTTTCCCTTTCATACACAGAACTTGTTTACTCGTTGGACGATATTTTTTTTTCTTTCATTTTTTCGCTGCATTGCGGTATTCGTGTCTGCAATGTGCAATGAATCATTGCATAAAATGAAAAAAAAACTAAAAATAATATAAGATTCATTCGTGTCTCTGTGATTTGTGTGACTCACACAGTGGCAAGGCAATTTTCTCTCAAGCATTTGTCTACATTTTTGGCAATTTTCGCACCACAACCAATTGCATGGAATTCGTTTTTTCTCATTCGAAATTGATGAAATTACACGGTAATGGTATATAATTTTGTGATTATTTCTACATTTGTGCAATTATAAACTAGTCTTTGTCGCTGTTCGGCCGGTATGCGATTGACCATGCAATTGAAAAATTTACAACCAACGAAGGAAATACGGAAAAACAGAAGATAGCAACAAAAAAAAAATATTGTATACGTATAGCATAAACCGTTAAATCAATTGACCAATTGATTTTTGATTTGATTCTAACATTCTTTCAGCATTTCAATGTGTTACCGGATGTTAATGACGGTCTATTGCAATGAATCAATGCGAATAATTACAGGTTTTCATGACAGTCCGAATGAAATCGAAGTAGAAAGAAAGAAAAAAAAACTCAACCGGACTCGTGAGTAGTTGAAATCGTGTGGCGCATTTAAAATCATACGATATCGAATACGATTCCATTCTAATCTTGGTACTCCGTATTCGACGATATCGATTTCATTTTAATCACGAATAAAATTCACTATTACCATATGATACGAACATTTTGTATTGTTTGTGTATTTTTTACTTGGTAAGTTTTGTGCATAGAAAAGAATTTGCATTAAATCAAAAACTCAGCAAACAATTAATGCAAATGGAAAGCCCATTGGTCGATAAGCTTGAGTTTAAGATTTTATGAGGCTGCAATATGCAATATCTAGGGCAAAGCAATTAAAATGATGCAGTCGAAAATGATATACAATATTCAATATTTATAAGGCATAAGGTGAGTTTAGCCAACGGCAGCCGCAAACACTGGTAAGTAAAAGTATTGCATTGTATCCAATTGAAAAGAGTTACAAATAACAACCACATCGATTTTTAATTAAGTATTCAAAGGCCAATCTAAATCCGATAAATTGTTTGCCCGATGGCAGAAATAATAATAATAATAATAGTTTTTTTTATCGTGATCGCAGGCGATTCATTTGAGCAAAGAATGAACATTTTCTTGTTCTAATTCGTTCGTTTAAAATGTCATTGCCGTTTTACTTTCACTGCCGCCCAATGAAAAACTCCAATTACTAATCACTATTATTATTATTAGTAGAATATTTTACTCCAACAACCAATGTTAGGCTAATAAATTCGATCCAACGAAAAGAAACAAATATTTTGCTTTTCAAATCAATTTGATAATAATTTCATTTAATTTTAAAATAATTTTACAATTTTTTTTCTCGATAGAATTTTTATTAGCATTTTAAAATCTTTTCATGATTATCATAATGAACGATCGATTCATTTTACTCAATTTTAAATGTTCACATTGGTAATTATTTTTTATTATTATTTGCCCCTTAAACTTAAAATTGTAATTATTCAAGATATCAAGTATTATAGATTCAGTATTATGTTACAATTAAAATGGCCCAATTATTTATTACATTTTTTTTTCTGCCATCAGCAGTATGCGTAGACGTGGCCGATGGCAAACCGAATGGCCCATTTCTTTATCATTAATAATGTTCGACAATGTTGTCATAATGTCTTTCCGTCATAATTTATATTTTTTATTTTATATTTTGCATGTTTCGTACTTGAATCGATAAGTTAAATACTGTACTGCAGACTCAACGTTACATCAATATTGTAATTTATAATAATTTTTCTTTTTTTTTTTGTTATTTTTCATAAATCATAAATCTTAATCCGCTATGTACAACATTCAAAACGAACGAGAACTAATTAGTTCAACTGGTTTTCTATCTATCAAATTCGGAGCGTTGGTTGGTTTCTTGAATATCTTTCTTCTTTTTCTTCATCTTCTTGACCATTTTACCATTTTGCTATAAAGTAATCGGTTGGTTTGGTGAAATAGATTTTTGATTAAAATTGTGTTTTTTTTTTATTTTTTAAATTATTATTTTTCTCTTATAAGATAAAAGCTGAGCATGGGCAACTACAATTTAAATTTTCTAATTTTAGCATTAAGCACTCGGTTCAATTGTTTGTTTATCAATTAATTTTATTTTTTAAATAATCTTTCTTTATTTACGTTCATTCTGCATGCAAACGATCCAAAAAAAAAATAATAATAAAAAATTCAGATATTCGAATCGTTAATAATAATCAGATGTAAGTCCTATTGCACATTTAAGGTGGTTCCATGCATGAGTGCCGCATCAGAATATCTCTTAATGTTCACAAGTAATTTTATTACAATAAATCTTAAATTCACTGGGAAACATTTGTTAGTGTAGTCTAGTGTCTCTTGTATCGAGATCGAACATAAGTGTTTTTCTTCTTTTTTTTTCATCTTCAAATTTCTTTAAATTAATGACAGATCTGTTTGTGTGAGATCAACAAAACGAATCTTCTTCGTCACATTTTTTTCTTCAATTTTTACAAATTTTTTGAGCAACTGGCCGAATTTCGTACATCGCTTTTCCATTAAATGATTGACATTTTTAATATCAAAATGCCATATTAACACCAGCCGTGTGTTCACTTTTAACAGTTGCCGCCGGGCTCAAATTAGCCGGTGAATGATGATGCGATGACATATGATGAAATGGATGCGATTCCATTGAATTGCTCGATGCATTTTGTGATTCATGCGGTGATCTGGGTGCAGGAGATGATTGTGATGCCAAATTATTGTGCAATGTATTCGCATTATTATCACATGACTGTGGTGGCGAATGGTTCAATTGATTTTGTAAACCGGCTAATGATCGTACTTGCAGCAATAGTCCACTGTTCAATAAACGAGCTTGGTGTTCTTGAGCTTTGGCACGTAAACATGCAATCGAATTATTTCTGTTGAGAAAGAAAAAATAAAAAAAAAAAAAAAAATTAAAATTAAAATCATTAATCAAAGTGCAATCATGAAACTGCATAATTAGAATTGCGAGCAAATTAACCAAAGAATTTTTAATGAAAAAGAATGAAATATCGCACCGTATAAATGAAATTGGGTCTCCTACCCACCTAAACGCTTCCGAATCACTGTCATGATGATAATTTGGATTTGATGGATTGGCGAGCATCGATTTTGCTTCCATTAAATGGTGACCAGGTAACGATGTATGATTTGCTGTGCATACACTTGATGCATTGCTTGGCGATAAGACGGCAATCGATGTTAATGGGCTCGATGTTGTTGGTGTCATCGAATTGTGGCCACCATCTGGATTTGATGATGTTGGAGTTTTCGGTGATGCCAACAATTCGGATGTATTTGATTTTTTGGATTTGGTGGATGGTGTCAATTTTGTTGATGAATTTCCTGGGCTACTAATGTCTGTGATATCACTAGCCTTTGATTGTTCATCGTCTCTGTCACTGCCACCACTGTCATCTTTTAATGCTTCGGCCGCTTCCAATGATTTTCTATGCATACCTGCGTTCAGCAAATATTCATTATTTGATTAATCAAATTGATTCAATTGAAAATTGAGCAAAATTTCATTTGAGAGAACAAACGAATTTGAAATTCAGTTGAAAAAAAAATAAAAAATTTAATTGAATACATATAATTGAACACAACGTATTCATAATTCCAATCATAATAATAAACAATAATAATAAAATTATTCAATGGAAAATGGAATATTAATTTAATGAAACAATAAATCCGAATCGTATTGATGTTGAGCACGTCGCACATTTCGTTTTAATTCACATATATTTTGTGACAATAAATTTTAATAATTAAGAATTGTAAAGAATGATTAATCGGTCAGGCCAATAAAATGAAATGAAATTAAATACATTCCTGATTGACTCAAATACAACAGTTTGAAATTGTATAGGAATGCCGATTCATTTTTCGAGCTCGTATTTCGAAATGATAAATGAAAATGGCAAATAATAAAATTGAACCGTCTGAACTGAAGGAAAAATTACCCTTTCGTAATCGGCTTTCACAATTTGTTGCTGCATTCGATTGAGTTTCATATTCCATTGAATGTTCAATGCGTACAGTGTACAGCTTATTATTTTTCGTACACTTTACGTCCAAATAGTTAATAACACAAACGCCAATAACATTTTCAAAAAATTATACTCAACACAACGAAAAAAAAACCAACAAAATTCGAATCGAATATGCTCATTTCGGATTCCGGATTCGCAAAAAACAAAGGAAGGAATTTCAAATAGAATTTCAAAATCAGAATGAACTCAAAATAACAAAGTATAAAAATAGGAGAAAAAAAATTAAAATGGAACACAATATTTACTTTTGGCTTCCATACCTAAGAGCCATGGGGCGACTGTCTCATTTTCTTTGGCTGATTTTAATATTGTATCTGGCAATGGTAATGAATGCCGTACCATTGCACCATAAAGACCATATTCAGCCATAATCGTGCTTCGACCCCAACATTTTTCGGTTTTACGCCATTTTGCACGTCGATTTTGGAACCATACCTGTAGATGATACAAAACAAAAATGTTTAATAAAATTTTTTTTTGTTAACAAAATCTCCGTTTAAATTGCTTATCATTAATGTAAAAAAAATAGTAGCTATTCATTCATCCATTTAGAACATTTTTTTGGTAAACCATGATTGAACAATGCATTTTAATGCGTGTACTTACAAAAAAAGAAACAACAAACGAATGAAACAGTATTATTTTTTGTTCAAAGTGAGACTTTATTGTAAATAACACGTGCATGAACGTTGGCCAATTATCATTTACTACTGTAATCAATAGATGATACAACAGATCGTTAAAATAAAGGCGAAAAGTCCTGCTCCGACAAATGTAGTAAACGAATAAGAAAAAAAAATTTACTATTTTTCGCAAACAGGAAAAGATTTATTGAGCTGCTCACGGTTTGTTCATCCGAAAAATGTTCAACGAACAAGTTCATGTGGTTCGAATGAAGTGCGAGAAAAAATATAATTTGACATTCATAAATCATCATTGCACAAAGGGATGCGGCTACCATATTTATTGTTGTATTATTATTACTTTTCTATTGTTATTCCGAAAATGCTACAGATCTCACGCACAACTCGTAACAGACAAATCCAATAAGCGAGCTGGATGAGCAAGAAATGTGAAATGTGAATGCCGAAAATGGGGTAATTTCATTCTAATTATTTATTATTATTCGTCGGATTTGAATTTTTCGCCCTCCCGATCGATATGCTTGAATATTTGTTTTTAACACGGGTTCAGTTCGTGTTGCCGTTGTGAGTATTCATTACACATCGCACATTCAGTATGAATATTTAATGACAGTGAGAATAGCGATGTGCAAGTTCAATAGGATTTGTTCGGTTTGATTTTGTGGTTGCTGTCGAATCTGTTCATTTCAATGAAAGGTTATTTTATTTTTTTTGTTTTGGTCGATGATAATTTTGCATGTAATTGATACCTGCATTATGCTGTCCTGTGAAAACAGGGCCAAATGGCTTCGAAATTCAACGAAATTTAAGATGCCACTTTTTTCTCGACAACAAAAGCACATTTATTAATAATTATTTTTATTTTGAGTAATGAATATCTGTAATTCGAACGCATAACAAATTCTTTTTCTTTTTGTGCAAAGCCATTTTGTTAATTGTTTAATTTTCAATATTTCCCAAATTACTGTTCAGGTGCCTAAAGACCGTAAACCGTATACCATTTGGTAATCATCATACTTTAGCCGGGAAAATTGAAACCACTTCAATCGATTACATTTTTCAAATAATTTTTTCCCTTTTTTTTCTTATTGAGGCATTTTTATTTTCTTTGAAAGTGCGTATAGAGGCTAACGAAATTCGATCCATTGACAAATTAAACTCTATCCATGTGTATTTTTAAGTCATTGGCAACAAAATTTATCTCTTTTTATTCTCTTATTTGGTGATTGAATAGTGGTTTTTTTTTTGTTACAGAAGAAAGCAACACTTTTTCAATAATAATAATAAGTGAATGACTAGAAAGAATGACTCTCAAAATTGAATTTCCATGAAGAAAACACTCGAACTCATCAAAACGTCAACAAAGCGCATTGTACAGTGCATAAAAGGCGAGGAAATGAATCCAAAGTTCAGAGAAATTGCTTTTGAAAAAAAAGAAGAAAAATGGGAAAAGGAAAAAAAACGGATTTTGATGAGTAACATTTTGTGTGAAGAAACATTTTGAGGCTTAATAATTGTTGTTATTTATATTTTGTAACATTTGGTCTCTTTTTTTTTTGTTAAACGTCCACTTAAAATTGAATGTGATGAGCCTATTAATATACCATGTAATAATTCAATTAGATTTTCACAAGAAATGCACTCGAAAGATGATACATTTGAAATTTTTATAAATCCCTTTTCCCTTTTTTATTCAAAGAAAAAAAAACATGACTCGCATAAGACTCAGCCTTCAGCACGATTTCGGCGCAATGAGGTGAAAGTGGTGACATGAAACGACGTTATGTTTAAAATTTAGATCATTTATTTCAATTAAATAAACTAACATCATAAATGATAACGGGCATCGCTTCCAGTCTTCCAGCGCAGTCTCTCGGCTGGAATCATTTCATCGAATTATAAGAACAAACAAATTAATTCCAAATCATTTAATGAAATGAAACAAGTTTTTTCTGTTCCAACCATCTAGGGCAGAGGACACTAAAAACCTACTTTTTTTTTTTGGAAATACGTAATTTAATATTCAAGTGTTTGTGCATCATGCACATAATGCAAACAAATTCACACGCAAATAAACATTTAAGTCAGTGTTTATAGCATGCATGGTGCAAACTGACTCAATTCCCATATTCCCTTGTTAGACTCAAATGCAATGCAGTGGAAAATATGATTTAATTCAATTTGTTACATTTGTTTTGGCACTACACACCAAACTATCACAGCAGCCAGCGACATTTGATATTCATCAACCATTTAAACAACAACTAAACAGATAAATATTTTATGGAAATTCATTTTTTCGGCAAACAAAATCGTGCGTCATATCAATGGCATCTCGTGTTGCGAATTAAATTTATATACAAAATGTTTTACAGTTTTATGCAGTAGGCTGTCGACTGCGTCACTAGAATTCACATGTTCAATGGGCATTGAACACTTGTGCTTTGATTTAATTCAATCACAAATAATAATAATAATTTTATTTATGGTTTTTTTTTTCATTTTTTTTTTCATATACTCAATGCTCTCATAGCCTTACACAGAATGATTCCAGTGTCAATGGCTCAAATGTTCAACGAAGGCTTTAAATGCTTGCTGTTTATCGAATGGATGGAAGAAAAAAAATTGTATTGCATTTAAAATTGTCTCGTTTTTATGATCGTTACGAGCTAAACCTCAAGTAAGACTAATACGCTTATGGTTGGGATTCGGATGAATCATGAAACTGTTGATGGTGGTGGTGGTGGTTCTTTTAATTCAATAGAATGTCATGTTTTGAATTTGCTTCATATTAACAGATGCAGATATAAATCTAAAATTCAATTTCGATGGACAGTTCAATTTGTTAAGTTTCTAATTCCATTTCATTAAAATGTCGATACAAATATCTGATAAATGAATTGATTCGCATAAAAAACAAGTTCGAAACTGCTTCATTCATGTCGTTTCTTATTTTAATGGCGAACGTAGGTTATTCATAAATCGATTATTGCACAATTTAAACGGATGTCGATGCGATATTAATGTTTATATTCTGTTTTCTAATTTTATTTCATTTTTTTTCTTCTTTTTTTGGCGGCTGCTTATTATGGTCAACGATTAAAAACCTAATAATATTTCAAATAACGAAATAGTAACGTCAATAACGCTGTGGGAATTGTTGTTTTTATTTGCTATTTATCAATATAAAAATTTATCTAATTAACTTTAATCCATCAAGCCAATACTTGTATACTCGTATAGATGCCATTCACTTTGAAATTGCTGGCTTATAATATTGGAAAAATATTTTTCGGTATTCAGTATTCATGGTGGCTCAAGAGCATCCGTTTTCAATGGGATTTAAATGGTATTAAAATTCCAATCCATAACCACTTGCCGAATCGAAAAACCATTCTTGTATGAGGAGGGTTGCATCGACCCGCCACAAAGAAAATTAATTTTCGTTCAGCTATTTTAATTCCCAATTTGAAGATGGCTCCCTACTATAGTATATGTACAATTGTTCATGCATGCATCTATGAATGGATGGTTTTGTAGTTTGAATATTTGCTTCTTTGCACAAAGTCAAATCACTAATCGCCTATATTCGACAAAGGGCAAATTAACTGTATGGGATCGAACGTGATACGTTCGAAATTGAATGAATTGAGTTTTTATGAAAGTCAAACAAAAGATGCAATTTTATAATTCCTTTTTTCTATAGCAGTCAATGAATATATATATATATATATATTGGATCCATTTCTAGCTCTTGTGGCTGGCCTAAGTTATTATATTATTACCCATTTACTACTTAACAGTGGAAAAAATTTCCGGCATAAATGCCAATTCGACATTCCAATGTGAAAACACACATTTTAATCTTCAATTTAATTAACTGCTCCGACTTAATTGAATGCGGTGACATATTTATTGGATTTTCAGACAAAGTTCGTGCCGAATAAAATTTTCAGCTTTATTTCTCGTTAAAACGTTGTTGACTTGTCAATCGTGATCACCGAACGCATATTTAATATCATTGCGAATTATTATTTATTGCTATCGAGAATCATGACCAACATGGAATAAGTGGTAATAAAGAATTGACGAATGAAAAATATGCTCAGATGATTGGTTATTATTACTTGCAAATACTGGAAGATATAATAAAATTGAATAATTTCTTTGTTTAATTCTGTTGACCTTTTGAAGTGTTCTGAGAAATGAATCACTTTCCCCTTTGCAGTTCGTTGCGGCTTTTGTTATCAAGTCTTTCTGTGCTGACCGTGACTGCAATTCTTATTTTCTCAATGAATAAATGAAAATATTCAAGATTCAAGGACTTTGTTAATAGACTAAAGGCCATTCGTGTTAACGAACAAATAAAACTGTTAATTATTGAATTAAACGAAATGTGTGATTGTTCAATTCTTTGGAAATGAGAAAGAATGCATAATGACCGACGGTGTGGTCTTGATGAAATCATGTTGGTCTTGCCAACATCAACGCAACCGCTCAAGTGATTTGTACCAAGAAATTCAAACACTTGAACATTCAAACAGAATTTATTACTTATCGAATTTATAATACTAATCATCGCTTAATGCCGACGCTAACAAATGATGAGAAAAGGAAAAAAAAAAAAACTAACGAAACAAAAAGAGAGCATCGGACCGTGAGCAGGCAATGTTAATTCCGATGAACGGATGAATTGAAGGTGAACCACTTTGAAAATTGAATTGATTGAAGTGTTTATTCGGAAAAGTGTTGATACATTGTGAACTCAGTCAGCCTACAACACAATACACACACCAAAAATTCAAATCGTGATGCATTCACGGAATTAAGAATGGAAAGGTAACAATTGATTGAGACGAGTATCAAATATTTTTCAGTTCGTCAATAGTTTATATCGTCGTCGGAAAATTATCATGATTATTTATTCATTGAGGTACTACATATTAATAATTGGATAGCTCTTGGCATTTCACATTCATTTTTTTAAATGAAAAAAAAAAAAATCTAATTTGTTCAATGTGTTCATTATTAAATTAGATGAATAAGGAGATTCGAGTCTGTTTTCTTTATTATTCTGTTTTTTTTTCTTTCTTGAAGAAAGATAATAATCTGGGGAAAAAACGAAAGAAATTTTCTCCTTTTCATGACTTTTTCTATCCGTTTTTTTGTACTTGGGCACCGAAGCATTGCAAAAGACATGCTTCAAGCACACAAATAGAGAACGCTCTTCGCAGGGCTTTGTTTTCACCACTTCTTTGATAAGCGCTTGATAAGAATGAATGAGAAGTGTTTTGATTGGTGTGCACTTTCTTCATCTTCGTGCTTTTACGAATGTTTGGAATAAAACACATAAGCAAAACAATGGATGAACTGACCTTTTTACCACTGAAGAAAACTAAACAACTATTTTTTTAAAGCAATTTGTCCCATGAGAGCTCTTCACAAGTATTGCCTAATTGCAGCTCTATTTCTTACATGACGACAGTATCGTCACGACACTTGTCTCGTTTTTATTTGGAAGGCTATGGATGGCTATGATAGATAAGCGGTTTGGCATTACTCAGCTTGATAAACTGCTCTTTCATTTTGACGTTGAATCCATCGAATTGGTTGAATATGGAATAAGTATTTCATTTGTGGTTGTGTTTGAATAACGGAAATCAATCAGGAACTATAATGTTGTATGACATGATTGCAATTGCATTTGATAAATTACGAAAAATTCCGAAACGGAAATCGTATACTTCCTGAATTAATACATCATGCTCACTGTTTACAATTCACAATATTGCAAAATATTCGAGAACCTGAACCATAGAGAATTGCGATATCGTTTATCGGCTATATATATTATCGGCTCTGACTGACTGACTGACTATTATGTGACTGAATAAAGGCTGGGATTTTGATATCAAAGCACTAATGCAATAATGATTTTTGCTGGCTGATGGTTGATTTTTGCATTTTCAAATTGAAAATCCATGGAATACAAAAATAATAATGCGAATCGATTGAATTCGATCCGCCCACTAAAAACGACATCGATACATTTCATTTTGAAAGAAACATTGAAATAAATCGACGACTACTATTGATGGCCATTTTCATTGCAATGATACGATTGCTTTCCGTCCAAGAGTCAATTTGTTGATTGAATTTCCTTCGTGGTTAGCAATGATTTTTTATTCCATTTGCTCAATTCATCCAATCACATTGTATGGATCATTGAGTTTTTAGTTTCCGGTTTTTGTGTGACTATATCCAATTCAATTTTCCTCATCAATTTTCGAAGCACATTGATTCTTATTCTGCATCAATGGCTGGGATAATAATAATGAATAGTTTTCATTTTCAAATTTATTGGATTATCTTTTTGGTACTTGCGGTCGCATTGGAAATGAATGTTTATTGATTCAACGAGAAAATCATCCACTTTGTGAAAATAGATTATTTTGGTCTATTCAAAACGTCTGGATTTTTGATTTACCTTTTGGTGCCGAATGCTGGCCGATTTGCATTCCAAACAGATATTCAAAAATATTATTATCGATCCGTAAACCGTGAGATTGTAACTATTATTGTATTTTCCGGTGATCATAGAAAAAAAATCGAAACAAAACAAATATTTTCTACTGTCAATGGATTCGAAGCTGCAAATGGTAAGGGATGCAATTGCTATTGAAAAACACAAATGAGATATCCAACTGTGAAGAGTCGCGTGCATCGACGATTTCTTCGTTCGCCTACTTGTTTCGCTTTTTTGCCTTTGTGTACCACTCCGTGTGTGTGTGTGCATGTGAATGTCGTTGTTAGTGTCTCTGTACCAAACGGTACATTGTTACAGTGGGATAATACATAATTATCTAGTTATTGATGGCAAAAAGTGCTGCTTCGGCAATACAAAACTGTATGCCAACGACGTCATTGTTGATGCAGCCAACTCATTATTATATTTAGTTGGTGTATTCAGTATTCAGTATTCATTGTATTATTATTATAAATTTTTCGTTCTTTCATTTTAAATTCGTAAGCGATGTTTTCCATTTTCAACCTCTTGGCATCCACCAAACAATTTATTTTGATATGATTATTTCGATTTGGCTGTCTTTTTTCCCAAAGGAAAACCACTTTGAATTCGAATAGCAAAAAAAAATATTTTTTTGAGGAAAATGAAATAAACAAGAAATTTTTATGTTTCGTTACAAAAGTGATAACGTAATAGTTGTCCTACTTGACAAATAGGGCTGCAATGCCCTTTCTATTCAGCTATAAATTCGTTATTTTGTTCGTAAACGGAGAATTTCAATTTTTCACAATATTTTATCGGACAAACAATAGCCAAACGGAATAATAAATTGTGTTTGACAATTTTAAAAAATGTCTCCAAATTTCAATCTCATTGAGATTTTGAATTGAATCACAAAAATGTGATCGTTTTTATAATACAACAAAAGCATTTTAACAATGCATTGATTGGAAATGGAATTCAATCATTTTGTTTATTGTTATTAGTGGGATAAATATGCCTCTGTCCAGTGGGAAATCGCTATCAAATATCTGACTTTAAATTGATGAAACCGATAATCACTTCAATTTCACCATGTGTTCGAAACGAAAAATTCACGGTTCTTGGCCCCGGATCTCGAAAGGGGAAAACTTTGTTCACTTTGTAATAGATAGTTTTCGTCCTGATGTTACAACATTTTCAAGCACATATTGAGCGTTTAGTGTCTGATTTGATGATGAATGTATACACATTACACATCAATCTGTTGAAAGTGGGTTTCGTTTCGGTTCTCGGTTCCTGTCATCAATCGAACAAACAATCAATTAAATCACATCACTTAATTTTTAGTGGATTTTATTATTATCTCAAATAGGCAAAGAATCCAAAGTAAAATTTCCCAATGAAATGATCGGAGAAATGTGAATTGATATCAATTGTTGTCGATCTGGTTGCGAAAAAATTCCAAAAAATAAATTTCCGTATTCATCACTCGAATTAAAGTTTGAAAAGTCATGCAATAACTCATCCAAGTCATTTCAAACTGTTCGTAAAATGTGAAAGAAATATTCCAATTTCAAAAATTCCGTTAATTTGCGCACATTCAATGCTCAGTGTTTAATGTTCAGCCTGTGCAATGTCATTTGCCGTTAGTTCGGTTGGCGATTTATTCTTTTGTGCTGAATATGGAAATGTGCAATAGCGTCAGTAGGTGCCTGATATTGAATCCAAAATGAATGGATGTATTATCATTTCATTAAATATTGTGTGCGCCAGTGTGCCAGTGTTCGTTCAAATTGAGAATAGAAAAGAAGAAGAAAAAATTGCTGGTGCTGGTTGTGATGGCGATGTTTGTAAAAAGTGATTTGCATAATAAACCGTTTAATTATTCTCTCATTTTCCTTTCGTCTAGTTCCTTCTTCGTTTCGATGAATTTTGCACTAAACTAAAAGCGATGAAACTAGAAGCGATGTTGGTGCTATTGCATGTGTTGGATACGATATTCGTTTGACAATATTTAATTAAATTGTCTCACCACTTCTACCAATTACGTTAGTTTTTTCCTTTTTTTTTTCTTGCGTTTCGTCGTTGTCATTTTTCTTTTCCAGTTTCGAAATGTTGTTATCAGATTAAAATTCTTTGTGAAAAAAAAAACTTTTCATTCTTTTTCCAGCATTCTTTCACACAAATTGAATGCTCTATTCATATATTGAGACGTTGAATAGAAGGCACCGGATCCACCGAACACAAAGTACTCGTATCATCCAGCTTAATTCAAGTGAATAATCATAACAATGAAATCGTTGTACACATTGCGATGATAAAATCATTAGCCGTTATGTGTGTATAATGATGATCAATGGCTTATGGCTGTCTCATTGTAAATAAGCGATTCACAATACGGACATCATTTCATGCTAGAACAATAAATAAATTAGACATTTATGTGCATTTATGAGAGTTTTGAGCACAACAAATTTCAGTTCAATTTATAATTGAATACAAATTGCTGTCATTTTGCAGTCGTTTTAGATGGTCTTCGTGACCAGGTGAAAACAAACAGGTTTACGGCTCAAAGTCCCAATTCATGCATGCGAACAAGAAAATTAATTAAGAATGGTCTAAGCCTTTCAATAAAATTTTCTCTACGTCTTTTGTAGTCAGGAATTTTGATAAATTGATTCCGATTCGTCTTTGATTTTCCAATAATTTTCATTTCCCCTGTGATGCCAATGACCAATGATGTTCACTTAAAATAATTTAACGCCAATTCATGAAACGAATCGTATGTATATGGTGATTGAGCTAGAGGCTAGGCGGCTGTCTTTTACAGATAAAACTCAATTTTAACTTTGGCACAGTAGGACACATAACAGAACCGAAATTGGCATGCTGCTCATGTTTTGTGCGTTGCAAATTCAAACTCATGACCCAACTTGTCAATAGATTTTCCAAAACTAATATTGTTTGCAATAATTGAGCTAAATTGTGTCCTCGATTTGAAACCACCATTTCGACATCTTCAATATGAATATGGTATGCAGTGTGCATAGTGCAGGTGCCAGCTACCCATAAATGATGGTATCAATAGAATTCAACACTGAACAAAAATAACCGCATCCAAATTCTTATGGAATGGAAAGCCACCCAAAAAAAAAAAGCAAAAAAATAGCCATTATCCCACCATTGAAAGTTTAGCATTCGAAAGGCTGTCAAGCAATTCATGTTCATGAAATGCGATGAACAAAACTCACGCAGAGAATTCAAAATGATTACTAATTGAATGCCTTCAAAACCAACTATTCTTCCATTGAATTTGGAATGGCAATCGATGTGGGGCCATTTTCCAATACCTACCAATGCCATGTGTGAGCAATAAAGCATTTAATAAGTAATCGCTTAACAAGAGGTAAATGGATAGAAAACGAAACACAAAGGGAATAAGTGAAATAAGAATTTCTTTTATATAATTTCGTTATTCAATATTCTGTGTTCAGGAGGTGCCATAAGCTGTCATTGCCATCATTGGAAGCATTTTTCATAATGTTATTTTGGATCATATCATTTCTAAACGCCTAATGTTTGGCCAGCCAGAGCGGGACTGAAACTGCTGAATTGAATAGTCAGAACTTGTTCTCGTGTGTTGGTCAAAGTTATGATACATGTTTAACCTTATTATTAATAAACATCATCGTCCTCAATTCTCAGTCACCGTTCACAAATTTATTCGATATTCTTTTTTCTCTCTTTCTCATTATTTCGTTTTAATGACAACGAAATGAGTTCGTTAACTTTTACAATGGTTGTCTTTTTCAACCGCAAATGGGCGGTTCGAATCAATTTACTTTTGAATTTCACATTCAATGGAATCGTTATTTCATCTCAATTAACTCGGGGGGTGAACGGTGTGTTCTTTTTCAAATTCGACAAACGTCTGATTCAATTATCAAACTTCTTTATTTTCAATTTCACAACCTTGTTGTGGAAATTTCAATGAAAATGATTTAATTTGTCATCTGCAGATAGCACAGAGTATTGGACTGATTTAATTGGATCAAATTGTGTAGTTTATGATTGACACGAGCCCACAATTAAAATTTATTCCGAGTGTGAGGAGTTTGAGATTGAACTAAAAAACGATTACAAAAAAACCGTCAGGTGCAACGCACTTGGGACGATTCCACTTTTGCATAAAATAAAATTGCAATTCATTTGCGGTGCTTTTGTTCGTAAAAATAATAATTTTCCGTTGAGTTCACATCAAATTACCTGACATTTCATTTCTTCGAATCGTTTGCAGACGTTTGGCCATTGTAATATAAAAGAGGGAAAAATGTTGGAAAAAAATTCATGCAAAAGGAAACATTCCAACATAATATTATTACGGACAATGGAATAGCCATTCATTCACACTTCAAAATTTTACTTTGTACTCTCTAAATTCATTGGATCAACGACGTTCTAGTGCGTGCACACTGTATACGATTTTCATTATTTTGTTTTTTCAATTGAAAAAAGATTTCAACTCAAAGGCGATTCAGGTGTATTGTTCGTTCAGGTAAAATGCTCACATGCACATATAAAATTTTCATAAAAACAAAAATCGTCAATTATTATTATTCCATGGAAATGCTTGCCCCAAATCAACAAAAAAAACAAAAATGATATTATAGCGGTTCTTCAATTTCTTGAAAGTCATTGCGATCCGGTCGATCTCATCAAAAATGGAAAATAAACTGAATTTATTCATCAATTTTTGTATTTTATTGGAGATTCAAGATGAAAAACAAAAAACAGAGACTTGCAGACACCTTGTTAACTTGTTAATAGCAAAAATATGGAAAAATTGCTATTTTTTCCATGTCACCGAGGGCGTCATTATGTGTGTCCAGGGAAAATTTTTAACGGATGTCAAAAAATATACAAAGCCAAATTATATTGCAATATTTAAATGAGTTCAAGCGTTATTATTATTATATTCAAATAAGTTTTGCGTTTTCCAACTTATAAAAAAATTAATTGGAGCTGCAATCGCCGAATCGTAAATTGATTTGATTAATTTTATTTTCAAGCGTGTAAATAAGTATTATACATTAATATAGGAAATTTGGAATGAAAGACAACAAACAATTTCGATGAAACAAAGCAATAAAACAATTTTCCACTTGGATAATAATCGTCTTAAATGAATTCGAAAAATTGAAAGCGAATATAGGCCACTTGTATAAGTGATTTGCTATGCCCCATGCTCTGCCCAAAATACCATTCAACATTCACGATTCAGGTAGACGACGCAAGCTTTGCTCAAGATACGTGAATAATTACTAATTTCGTCAGTTTGTAACAAAATTTCCGCAAATTAAAATGGAAAAGTTTCCGACATTCGGTTTGCATTGCAAAATTCAAATGGAATCGGCAGATTATAATCGGTGTGAGAAACTAACTTTATAAACCAAAATTCAATGTTAAACAGAAAATAAATAAATGGGAATTGTTGTTTAAATTCAAATTCAGATTCAACTAACTTTTGAACCAACAAAATTGAATTTATCGCATCGATGGCACACATCAGTAAATTGGAAAATTACGAAAATCTTGCTCCAACATCCATTGTTTATCTAATAAAATCATTATTGCTTGCTCCAAATAGCTAAAATTATACTAAGTAACTTGAAAACGAGAGCTGAGTCGTATATAGCAAACCATTTCAACATTTTTCACCATAGAATCGATTGAATTCGATGAAAAACCGAATGAAAATCATTTACACAAATGTTTGTTTGCATTAACATTATCAAATTTGGAAAATGGGACGAAAAGGATGCATAAAACACTTGAATCAAGACAATGAGCTACATCATCAGTCATTTAATTCCAAATCCAGTCCGATTTTGAATCCAACACAGCAGAAAAATGAATGCCATACAATGGCCGGCTTGGTTTGGTTGTTTGCTTGTGATGAAGTCACTTTTGTTACGTTTGTTGGTTAAACAAAAATCCATTTTCAATTTGATTAATTGTTTCGTTGACACAATGCACACACATATAATATGTATATATAAATTCACTTTACATCCCGTTTACCCTTGGATATTGTGCTGAATGCTTTAGTTAGCACAAGGCATGATTACATTTTGTTTACAAATCTTTATGTTTGTTACATTTTATAAGTATTGAAAAACGATTTGAAACGCAGTTTTTCCGCATATTTTTACAATTTCGTTTGCAATGTTGCTGTGATACGATTCTATTTTTCTTTTCCCCATTTTTGTTTCGTGTTTCGTTTGCTACGTTGGACTGATAGCTGTGGCTGCGGGTGTGTAATTAATTTTCCATTTTATAAATGAAACGAAATTGTTGAAAACAGAATGCAATCGAAAGGACATGAAAAGGAGGCAGAAAGCGAAAAAAAAATGGAATAGCACTAAACAATAGCGCGATGAATGTGTAAAAGGCGCCCAACGAAAAGAAGGATGCTAAACAAACATAATTTGAAACAAACCAAATTTCAAATGTCAACAAATGTAACACGATTCTTTCTTGGAATTCGGACACAGCTAACTGGATAATTGTTGAGCAATTAACACGATTTCAACGTTGATTAATGATCATTGTTCCGGCTTCAGTGGCTACTCTGTGTTCTCTCTGCTTGTGTGTGTTCGTTTTGATGACAAAACATTGAGATGGATTTTTCAAATTGCATTTGAATAATGAGTTTTTAAACTGATTCATAGAAAAATTGGCTCTGGAGTGCCCATTGTAAATGGCCTATTTGTATAGCTGACGAGAATTGTTGAGTCGAATGATATCTTCTGATACACAAGCAAATATTGAAACAATCTGTGTGAATGAAGAGTAAAGAGTCTCAATATTTGCTCAAGTGTCCGATGTTAATGTTGGTTTAACGTTCAACGCAACACACTGAAGCTATCGTTTTATTCATGAATATTTGGAAAATTTCCTGTCATCTATGCGTAGAATGCATTATCTATATATATAAAAGTGAATGTTTGTATGTATGTATGAAGTTGGCGGCTTAACGAATGAACCGATTTGGATGACCTTGGTACCATTGTAAAGGTATCGATCCGTAGATGGTCATAGGCATCATCGTGGTTCATCTTGGTCTACCACGAGATTACCATGGCTCATTTCGGCCGTTCTATATATGAAATTGTATGATGAACTAAAACACCAACATCGTACATCTTGGTCTAACTCGGTTTTAACACCGGCCAATTCGAACATTCTGAGTACCATTGAAAAGGTCTTGGTCTGTAGATGAGCATTCGTGGTAGACCAAGATGAACGAAATTCAACATCAACAATTGGTCATGAAAAATTTTAGATTTATGTTTGTATGTATGTATGAGGTTGGCGACTTAACGAATCAACCAATTTGGACGATCTCGGTACCATTGTAAAGGTATCGATCCGTAGATGGTCATAGGCATCATCGTGGTTCATCTTGGTCTACCAAGAGATTACCATGGCTCATTTCGGCCGTTCTTTATATGAAATTGAATGATCAACTAAAACACCAACATCGTACATCTTGGTCTAACTCGATTTTAACGCCGGTGAATTCGGAGTCCGAATTTCGGACATTCTGGGTACCATTGAAAAGGTCTTGGTCTGTAGATGAGCATCCGCGGTAGACCAAGATGAACCAGATTCAACTTCAACAATTGGTCATGAAAAATTTAGATTTACGAAACATTTTGGTATATCAAGCAGATGAGATCATATTAACTGTGAAATCGTACAATTTTTTTTTTCTGAATTCCTTTCTTTGATTTAAAAGACGTAGAACTGCGCGAATGACACAAATATTTAAAAATAAAACAATCAGACCGGAATATTTAGGATGTACTAATTACACTGTGGAACGAAATTCGACTTTTTGAAAAATGTTTGCATGTGACCCGCATGGCATGAAAGGTCTGGAAAATACCTTTCAAACGCACATGGTCACACATCTCAGTCACGTCATAATTTTGAGTTATCTGACCTCGAAAATTGGCCCAAAAATGCTCTAAAACGTATTTTTTTCATTTTCTTTACTGTTATCGATTCTCAAACGTTTACAAACTGGTCAAAAGGTGAAAAAAACATTTTGGATATTTTTTGACGAATCTTACATTCATACAGTACAGGCAGAAAGTATGGAAACCCTTGGAAAATGATTTTCTTTTTAGTTTGAATTAAATTTCATCAACTTTAATCGGTAACGTATGGTATATTTTTCCTGAATGATATTTAGAATAATTTTTTTAAGGAAAATATGCCATATACCACCGACTGAAGTTGATGACATTCAATTTGAATTCAAAACAAGCAGAATTCGATATAACCGAATTCAAGAATATGCACCACAGATCGTATCAATTTCGGAAGTGTCATCAAATTCTTTTTGTTGTCCAAATGATTTGAATGAAAACATAAAGATTGAAAATCACTTTTTACAGTATATATACTTCTAACCGGAAAATTTTTCAGGAAATTTTTTGTCCGAAAATTTTTCAGGAAATTTTTCTGTCCGGAAAATTTTCTGTCCGGAAAATTTTTCGGGAAATTTTTCTGTCCGGAAAATTTTTCGGGAAATTTTTCTGTCCGGAAAATTTTTCGGGAAATTTTTCTGTCCGGAAAATTTTTATATGTCAATAGCATCCATTGAAGTTTATCGAGTGAACGGAAAGAGAATCGACATTTTTGATTTTGCAAATTATGTGAACATGAAAACTTTATTGACAGAAAAGAACAATTCAAAAAAATTTCACAATACTAAATCCTATTTCTGTTTCGAGATTCGTATCTTTTTCGTTGGATTCTTCCCAATTTCGATTTGCTACCAGATGAAGGTTCTAAATTCTTACAAATTTATTTTATGGGTGACAGAGAAAAAGAACTGATCGGCGTTGTAGTGAATTGTGCTGCAAATCGTAAAATTATTTCATGTTTCCGAGTATTTATTCCATCCAGGGGCGGCACCCTGGAATGAAATGGTGACAGTTGAACTGTTTTTCTTTGGGCTCTAAACATAACCTTGATAAACATATGAGAGAGTGGGACACAAAATAGTATTTGTTATGAGTTAGAACATAGCGTAGAGAGGCCGCCATGTTAGAAGAAGAAGAAGCAGTATCGTGAACATCCGATGCCGCCCCCTGATTCCATCCACACAATTATTTGGTTAATTTGTTTAAAACCGCAAACAAATGCCATCGAATGATTATCAGGTCGTCATCAGAGCAGATAGGACTGAATTTAAAACATTCATGTTTTTCACACGGTCAGCTATATGTGGGCTGCTCCAGAGAAGGAACTTCAAAAAATTTGAATAGTCTTTTCACCAAACAACAGACCAAGAAACATTGTATACCCTAATGCTTCGAATTAAAAATTTATGAAGAATTGGTCCGACAATTAAATATTGACATGAACGAATAAAAAGGGTTAATCAAAATTCATCATAAGTAAAACAAAAATCACCAGAAAAAAAACAAAAATCAGTAAATTATAAAATTGAATCATTGAATAACATGTATAAAATAAATAATTATTGACTTGTCGTTGATTTTATAATTCAATTCAGGTAACGCATGCCGTGTACCCATTAATCACCTAATCAATCAATCAGCCAGTCATTCAACACCCATTAATCAGCAATTAAATCAACAGAATAGAATTTTAATTCAATTATAGCTTCAATTTGAGCGCATACATGTATGTCCATGTTTTCTCTACCATTAACTCAATTCATCCAATTGTTTTTAAATCGAATCGTTTTCAATGTCCGACACTCATCGGTTGATTGCATTTTTTACGTCGTCACGTTTGCACCTAAGTGTACATTTTCGTATAGAAAAAATCGATTTTTTTCTTTTTAATGAAATGAAAGTATCGAACAAAGTGATCGCTGATCGTATTTCAATTTCCAATCGATCAACACCTTTCTCGATGTGAATTATGAAATTCAAATGTTTTTTCGGCGTCGATCCCATTAACAAATTATTATCATTTGTTGAATTGTGTGAATTGTAACAAACCTGGAAATTGAAGATTTCATTTTCTAGCTCGATCAAATAATTTCATAATAATTGACTTTTAACCATTTATCATTTATTTCTATTCGTTTCATAGATTAAGAAGCCGCTAAATTGTGATTAAGAATGTTATTTCGTTTGTTTGTATTCCATTACAATGGAAAATTGGTAACAATAATAACGAATAGCAATTGAAGTCGAAAAAAAATATGCGTTTATAGTAGTTTATAGTGAGTGGCTTGTCAGCATATTTACACCGTTTAATTCATGTCATACGATATTCGATTGCTGTTTACACAGGGAAAACATCTTCGATTGTGTATTGAACTAACACTGTTAACTGAATATTGGAAACGTATTCATTTTTGTTGAGCAACATTCAATTCATATCGAATTCAATTTCTGGATGTTTTCTATATCTATTGTTCACTGTTTCTAGCGATGCAGTTTAGTCATTATTCGTATCGAACACAGACTAATGATTGGCAGACATAACGACGACGACAACAACAACGACAATCATAAAAATATCTACTTCAAATTGAGTTATTTTGTTTGTCGATATTTCAATAAATTACCCAACGAATTATGTTTTGAAAGAAAAAAATAATATTGGCGGCCCAAAAGAGGAAGAATAATATTTACTTGTTGAACACACAGTTTGAATTAATTGTACAATTTCAAAAATAAACCGCATTGAAATCAAACACCAAAAACAGAAGTGTTGAATGATGACATGACGATTATTTACTTAATAAATGACATGTAATTAATTTGAAGTGGATTCTTTGCTTTCTTTCTAAAATTTTATTTTTTTTTATTTTCGTTTTTGTTATTTATTGTCGCTTCTTGGACACATTATAATCGGATGTTCTTGATGATAATTTGTTTAGTTGAATGATTTCAACGACGATGACTCTTCGATTTCGATTTTTCGTTTTAGGTTTGTTTTTTTGTTGTTTGAAAAAAAAAGAAAAACAAAAAATTTGATTCATCATAATTGAATTAGCCAAATGTTAACAAAATATTCAACAGGGGTAATATTCATTGAAGCGCAAAAAATGATGTTTTTAAAACGCTTGAGCAACTCAAGTTTATGATATTTTTATTTCGAAGAAATTGAAATGACCTTTTATATTTTGCCTTTGGATGAGCCAAATGCCATATAATTCACTTAATTCGATTAGATGATGATATAACTGATCTGAAAATCACTTTAAATGCAAATCATATTTGGAAATGTCAACAGCAAATAAACAACTAGAGAGAGAAAAATTGAAGAAGTAGACCAAGAAAATTAACCCTTAACACAGAGAAATCAGCTCAGTGAATTATTTATTTATTACATCAACATAAAAAATGTTTCTAGGTGTGGATGTGAACTCATGTAGGTTGTTAGTTCACACGCATTAACATCAACATCACCATCACCATCAACGTTGTTGTTGATCCGGTATAAATAGATAATTCACTAAATTAGATCCAACTCTCCAGAGAGATTTTGCATTTTGCACTTGTTTATCGCACAATATGAAGTAGTAAACTTTTCACTTTGCTGCTCAACTGAATGAGAGAAGCAAATGTTTAAGCATAAATTGATGTCCCTTGAGAACGATCTGTAACAAAATAGCAAATAGAATTGCAAAAATCTACCGCACACAAACTGTGTAGGTTTAAAACACTTGAACAAATGTGTAAAGATGAACAAATTTTGTCGGTATTTTTTTTTTCTTCTCTTCTTTTTGTGTGTTTAACGATGCATGACTATATAGGCCCATTGTAACAATCATCATTCCCATCATTGGGCTGCGTTCGAAAAAAAAAAGCAACAAAATCCAATGAATGTAGATGACTTGAGTGCATTAGGCCCAATTTTAACACACTAAACGGGTGATTTGTAAATGAGAAAAGTTTTTTTTTCTTTGTCGCTAGCACCCGATGAGATAGTTTTATGATTATAACCACATTGAACCCTCTAAAGCAATTGATGCAACATTAACATCGTGTTAACATGAAGCGTGTGTGTGTAAAGCAGCACAACGCACTGACTCACGATCAACCTCAGTTTTACCGAATGCTGAATCGAGAGGGGTCGATTTGAGTTCGAACATGGACAATATTGTAACAATGTTACAGTAAAGCGCTTATAATCAATGTAAACAGTAGCAATAACAAACCAACAAGTTACAAACCATTTAACATTTAAATTCACTATCTCGTATATGTATAGGGGTCTTTGAAAGGATTTCTATTGTTCATACAAATGGTTTGTTTGTTGGCTATTAATTTGATTTTTGAAACTGAATCGATTTTAAGATTTTTTTTTGTTTTTTTTTTTTTGGTTAATTTTTTTTTTATCAATTGGCGATTTTTCATTGGGAATGTCAAAAAAGAAAATGTTAATTAACCAATTTATTGAACGAGTGCAAATAATAATCAACGAAACGCAACAGAATAA
The DNA here is from genome assembly GCA_000149185.1 of Mayetiola destructor. Classification (NCBI taxonomy): domain Eukaryota; kingdom Metazoa; phylum Arthropoda; class Insecta; order Diptera; family Cecidomyiidae; genus Mayetiola; species Mayetiola destructor. The sequence goes on from GL501491.1 coordinate 262,488, forward strand.
TGATGATGATGATGATGATTGTTGCATGCGTTCACATAACCGGTACACACGATGAGCTGCGACACACGATTCGGAACAAGCAACAACGGTATTCGTTGTTCGTTGATGATCCAACCTTATTATTACCATGACAACGTATTTCCTTTTTTTTTTTTTTTGAATTTTGGTCGAACTGTTCAACTGACAGAATGAGAAACAACAAACTAAAGGGGGAGATCTTTTCATGGATTTGGTGTATCTGTGCCGATTGTCGATGATGTTGTTATAGTAATACATAATGCAATGTTGTACATAAAACAGCAACATATACAATTGGGAGAAAAGCCTGTTCGGTTTACTGTTGCTTCATTCCGATATAATTGATGCTTTCATTCCATGTTTCATGCATTATTATTTATAAAATGATAGCATTGATGCAGACATTTCGTCTGTGTATATATTACAAATGATTTGATAGCACATTGGCACTTAGCACATTTTTTACAAAGCTTTATTTGATCCAAAAATTGCTTTCAGCTTGGCAATCGCAAACGAAAGGAGACAAGGAAAAAAATTGATCCGATCCGACACGGAGTCTTTTTTGTGTGTGTGTGTGTGTGTTGGTTGTGCTTCAAGTGTAAAGAAGAAAATAGAATAATGATATAAATATACGAATCATTATTATTATATAAAGATACACAGACACACACCCATTAGACCATGAATCTGATAGCAAATTGAAGAAGAAGACGCAACAAACAACATGGATATGCAAACAAAAAGGAAATTATGAAGTAATTGGTGTTGTTAACGCAACAACAACGGAGACGAAACGATTCGTTTTTTCTTCTCGTTTTGTATTTTTTGTCAGCGTTGGACGAGAGTCTCCTTCTTCATTTCCATTTTTCCATTCAAAACGTTAGATTGCTTATTTAATAGGATAAATTTGCGTATTTTTCTTTTTTTTACATTTCCTTTACTGAAAATATTTCTTTTCTTCATTGATTCACATTGAGGGGCCAAACCTTTTTGGATTTCGCTCGAACATCAATGGCTTGAACCCTTTTCGATCGTTCTTTGCTTCCGAAAATGAACAAATGACAGCCTCAAAACCTTGAGTCATTAAACTCAAATCGATTTGCGAAAAGTTTCATCGATCGTTCGAGACAAATTGCGACGAAATAAAAATTGAAAATCTAGAACCATTTGGATGGCCTTCGTTCAATTCAAATTTCAAATGTGTCCGATGGCATTAAAAATTATGATTGGTGTCTCTGTTTGCTAAGTACCTTTTTTTCCATCCATTATCCCATGAATGCGTTTAAAATTGATGTTGAAAACAAAAGTTTTGCGGCGCCAACGCTTCTGTTTTTTTCTTTTTTTTTTTTTGTTGCTCTCTATACTGTTCATTCGGATTTAATAAATATGCAAGAGGCGGCGAAACAACGGAGCACCCAAGCAAAACAGATATTTCACAAACGTTTTTTTTTTTCTTCTTTCAACCAAAAAATCTATTCAAGTTTGTGCGACAACCCAATTTGCGCTATACAGTCATGTATTGTGTACATTGTACATTGTACACTCGATAAAAATGTCGGAATTGCAAAAAAAAAAAAAGTCATGCTTTCAGTCAGGATAGAAAATGGAATTGGTTCACGGTATACGCTATAAAATGACTGCAACATTTTCGTATATTACAATATGTTAAATGTGAAACAGTGAAAACAATGGAAATTAAACTTATGTAACTCGGCACCGATCTACAGCGATCTGTAACCAAGCACTTTTTTCATCCGTTTTGCCTTTTGTAAATTAACAATTTTACAATTAAAATCAATATTCCACAGAGTAGATTGGATTTTTTGTTTTGCGGTTGTGTTGAATTTTTCTTTTACTCTTCCGCATTTTTCGGTTCATTCTTCACCTCAAACCGACTCATCATTCCATCGTTAATTTTTGTGGTGCTCAATTGAAACAGTGGCTTTTAATCGGAATTTTTTTTTTGGGTGACGTTTTTCTGATTCAGAAAAAAAAAAAAATTCGCAATTTCAAGAGTTTGTTATGTACAGGAAAAGCCAATGATTCATAATAATTCCTAAATTGAATTCCGGCAAATTATGGGGAATACATCATTTGATTGTTGCGTTTATGTGCGTGATGAATTCATATTGAATTTCAAATCTGCATGCTGCCTGACTGTTATATGTTGAATTCTGTGCGTGCAAATACATAAATCAACGTTAACTCAGGCATTTCACTTGACTGTTTTTATATTGGATGTGTGTGCGTCATTGGACCCAACAAAATTTCTATTCGTCTGTATTCTTTTCTTCTTCTCTTCTTCTCATCTTCTGCTCAGTCAATTTGTCGAGTGTGTATGCCCCGAAAAATACAATCATCGCCGAAAATACCAAAATCAACGGGACCATGCACGAATGAATGTACGATAAAGGGGAGTGGAAAGGGAAGAGACAGAGAAATAGAGAAATACGATAATGAGATAGATTTGTGCCAAAGGAAATTGGAAAATGGCGCTTGTTATATTTCAACATAAAATACCCTGCTAACTGTATAATTAAATTATAAAACTTGGCAAAAAGCAAAGTGGAAGCTATATTATGCGCCTGTGCTCTCTTTCTCTCTCTCTCTCTCTCTCCCAATCTCTCTTTCCCTATCGAATGTCTCACATAGACAGCATATTTTACAGTTTACAGTGCTGCTGAAGTGGCACAATGTCAAATTTGAATTTGATGATGGATGATTATTATTTTTTTTATTTTTTTTTTAGCATTCGAAAGCATTCAAGCATTCGGCATTTGTATTCAATTTCGTCGAGTTTTTTTTTCTTCATCATTTTCCTTTTATTGCAACGAATGCCATTTGCATTGACTAATAAATTTGTTAACGACAATTTTTCAAGATTTTGTCATTTTTGATATGGAAATTCATGGGTTTTAACGAATAATTTGAATTTTTGTATAACAAATAAACATTGTGAAATCCTCATGAATCAAGAACTAATAAATGATGACTAAGACTTTGAAGGGTTTTGCATAGCATATTACAAAAACAATGGATAAAATACGCAAAATTAGCGTTCAACGAACGATTCGGCAGCCATTTTTGTTTATTTTGCAAACATTCAACACCTTAAAGCAGTGAACAGTGCATACAGATCTGTGCAAATGTGATTTCACTTTGTTTTTTTCTTTCGAGATTTTCATTTTCACATAACAACACAAGTTTGAAATTCATTTCAATTGTTCTATCGTGTCGATTGTTGAATACACAATTTGTTCCTTTTTATTTCTTCATCTTTTGTTTGCACTCCAACTAAATTCTTCCGTGTCATTCGATAAGTTTGTTGAAGGGGGTTCTGACAGAAGGTGTATTTTTGTACATAATAAATTCGCACTTTGGATCCTCATACGCAAATTGGTTTCCTTTTCTTCTTTTTTTGGATTTTTGTACCCCAATTTGCTCTCTTCAAAGCCATTTCACCGCGCTGCGATAGCAAAAGACATGAAAAATAATATTTTCATTCCATGATTACGATTATTTTATTATTATTAACCAATTTTTGTGCGCACAACAAACATTCTTTGGTTTCAAAGTGATTGTTTGAAGTGGTTCAATTTGGCTGTGAAAAATGATGTCAGATTCTGAACATTTAATACAGAAATATTAAATTACTTGATGATTTATTCGGTTGTTTCGTTTCTTTTTCTTACGTGCGCACACATCAAAGCTTGACAATGGATAAAAGCAAACAAAACAAAGCAAAAAAAAAATACAAAAAGGATCACATAAGTGTGTTTTATCGCGTGGTGCTTTCTTAAGCCATCAATAACTACTGTTCTTCACACCGTTTTTCAAACAAGCGTCAAATAAGAGTCTCATTTCAATCATTTCTGTTTTGTTTTGTTGAAAAAATTAATTTAATTTGCTAATTGACGACAAAATTGAAATGGTTCTTCACGCAGCGTAAAATAATTCTTTGCGTTTGCTTAATTGTATTATTATTAATTAAAAAAAAAAAAAAACAACAACAAAATACTCACTTGTATTCGATCTTCTGGCAAATCCGTTTTCAATGATAACATTTCTCTCGCATAAACATCCGGATAGTGAGCATCTTTGAATGCCTTTTCTAATTCATCTAATTGATAGCTGGTGAATATGGTTCGGCTGTGACGACGTTTCTTCTTCTTCTTTTTGCCTCCGAATCCATTGATGCCATCGACTGTAAAGTCTTTACCATCCAAGGGACTGTGACCTGTTGGTTGAAATTGAAAAAGAGAAGACGAAAAAAATAAAAAAATTGTATGACAAAAAAACCATATTGAGTGTTTCGATGAAGAGGACGAAAAAAAAAACCAATTATCTCCTTGTGGGCTTATTTCTTTTCAATTTCAACCATTTTCGTTCTTCTACATTTGGATATTTGGTTGTCTATGTTTTGTGCATCTTACTAATAAATGTTTCAGTCGAATTTGTATACACGATACGCGGAAGTCATTCATTCAAATCCAAATACAAAATATGAAGTGGTTTGGTAAATAATTTCGCATCTTGCGTTAATAATAAATAAGATTTTATCTTTTAAATTGAATTGTCGACGGGTTCGTCAGTTAGTCAGTCAGTCAGTCAGCTATTTTGGAACATGGAACCGAATAACGTTAGACATAAAATGGAACGAAGCGTGTGTTAACGTTGTCAAATTCATTCAATTTTATTTGATTCTGTTATCGAATGATTCTTGTTCATCTTGTATACGTGTTTTTTCACATTGACTGAGTCATTTGCGGTATGGAATTGAGTGCGAAAAGAGTGACAACGTTTTCAATTTGTGTTTGGCTATATTTTTGGCAATAAATTCCGTCTCTTTGATCAATTTCCTACATCGTGTCTGATCCAATTCAATTTCAATATATATATATCGAAACTAGACACGACAGCCCAGCTATTCTTAATAAGTGATAGCTGATAGCGCCTTTTTTTTTGTAACTCAAACTCCAAATGCTCCAAACCAAAAATAAATTCGAAAATTGGTAATTTTGCCATTTTACAATTTTTTTCTCCAATTCGAAATTGAATTGACAGTTGCATCGAGTGACATCGATGTCACATCGACACGATCATTGAATTCGTTGCTATTCACCAATGAATTTTATCATTGAATTCAAATTTTAAATATTCCGCAATAATTGATGGTTTCGAAGGCATATTTTTATTTGAAACCGCAATTAATTGATTCAATCATTCGATGATCACGTCAATTCCCCGTGGCTGCCAATTTTATAACAGTCTGAATACAAATACAATGTGCAAAAAACCTGAATTGTTGTTGTTGGTGTGCAAAATGAGAATGATTGCGAGTTATTGTTTCAAATTACGCTTGTTAAATTGCGTTTACAATTTCGATTTTGATACGAATGATGTTTATTTCAGTTCAGCCATATGTTTTGTCATTTTTTTTTCGTCTTCTTCTATTCCACAGTGCGCATCACATCGTGGCATATTAGCTTATCGATTATTTTTATTCATAAAAGAAAAAACATTAATTTTTTCTTTTCCCTGAATTGTGTATTTTTTCATTCATCATATTTTGTTATTTGTCATTATAACAGTTGAATGGCATCTGTTGAGTTCAGTGTTCAAACAGATCGTTCCCGTTTTTGTTTACGTCACAAACCGACAACGCATCAACAATTATTATTAATATTCGCTGTGTTTGTTTTTTGTCTCCACTAAATTCAGATCCGAATAACTCATTATTGAATTAATGAAACTATTTTCATTTGGTTCAAAATACCAAAAAAATCTCATTGGCCACCATCGAATATAATTTTAAAAATAAGTTGCCTAATTCCATTTAGATTGAAATAAATACAAAAGTCAGCCATCTCTGTGTACTTTTTGTGGTACATGTAATTTAAAAAAATAAATATGAATGAAACCCCTTTTTCCGGTGGGTTTTTTTTTCATCATCGAATAAAAATAATTATTCAAGGTTGTCAAAATATTTATTATGTGATGTTGTCGCATTTTATTTCGCTCATTCATCGTTTGCTTGAAATTTATCAATGAATAATCATTATAATTTCATCGGCTGGTTTTGTATGAAAATCCTGAATATGGGGCGTTTATTAAATTTTGATTTCAACAAAAGAACAAAAAAAAATTGGTAATCCGATATGAAATGCAGGCAATTGATAAATCGATTCAAGTTTCAGCTTCTTTTTTTTTTTAATTTTGGGATCGACGGAAGTGGTATTCAGTATTTTGAACCCGAAAAGTGACGAAGTCATTTAATCAATTAATTAAATGCTCACTGTTCACATATGAGATGAGAAATGGATTCAAATACAATAAAAATAAAAATAGAATTGTTCATGGATAAATGAAGACTATGTTGACTCCAAATCAACTATAAAAGACAAAATTCCAATGAAATGAAGGGTTTCAATATGCAAATTAACACTTTATCGTGTTCTATGCTACATTTCAGAGTTCATGCCACGCAAATGATTTTGATGTTCTCCAAACCGTTGATTCTTCCCCGTTTTTCTTCGCCTTTTTTTTTGCATTTCCAAAAACTAATTTGGCAAATTTAATTAATCAAAAGGCAATAAGTTGTGCAATTTCCAGCATCATCATTACCCATCACATGAATTAAGTGAAAATTCATTTCATTGCCTTCGTTGGCTTTTGGCATTTACCATAAACCAAATAAACGCATTAATCGCCATATATGTATACCATGTGTGTGTGTGTGTGTGTGTGTATGTGTGTGCACGCAATTTGGGTTCAATGTTGGAAATAATAATATTGAATTTTTACGTCTGACTATTTGCTATTTTATCCGAATTTCCTGAGACCGTAACAAACACGTTAACGTTAACCGTTTACACATATCCGTAGAAAATTGACGGTGTTATTCTACAAAATGATGCTATTTGGACAATCAACAATTTTCAACCCGTTCTAAAACCCTTTCAAAATTGTATTTTATACTATTCTCTGCATAAGAGAATGAGTGCGAGCTGCATTTATTTATTATCATTTGGCAAGTTCGTTTTGTTTGCGAGTAATTTGAGCAGAATATCTACATGTGTTATGACTATTACGTTCCGCCAGCCCAATAGATATATATACATTCTGTATATGTGTTATTTTGCTTTTGACTTGTTTCAATTCATTTATTCGGTGAACAATTTTACACGCATCAATTATACCACATGTGTGAATGTTACTGTTCTACGTGGAATGCGATACAAATGTGCGATACGCATAGCGCAATTAATCGAAATTCACATGAAAAGTGAATGTTTCATCTACGGCCATATGTGATCGGTGTGTGTGTGTGTATGTATGTGTGTATGTTTGATGAGTTTGAAACATTTCAAATTATACCAAAATTAAAATGAATAAACCGGTGTTTTCTCATTTGATAAACTCATAAATCACTAATTAAGGCTTTTATCCAATTCATTAAATCCATGGAATTTAGGTATGTTATCAGGGCCCATCGAAGGGCCAAAGTGAACTAAAGAGACTCAACTATATTTGTTATTCAATAGAAATTCGTACATCTAAAGAAATGATTTTGATTCAATCACAATTTACACAATGTGTCGCTGAATGAACAACAATCGAACTGGGTCGAAATCAGACAAATAAACAATTTATAACAAAACAAAAGCCATCCACTGATGACTAAATTTAATGTATAAATAAATATTATCCGGTGTTGGGTGGAAACATACATAATATTACCTACACACAAGCCAAAATGTGCATTTAATTGTTAATTCATAATAATATTTGTATTTGATCATGTTAAAACGATGATAGTCCAAAGTCTAAACTAAAACAATTCCATTGTAATTGTGAACCAGTAAATTGAATGTTCTCATTTGTATGGTATTTGCATTGTGTACACTGTGCGCTTCGGCACTACCTGTACTGGGTTAAATTAAACTAAATTACATATTTCCTAGCCCTATTTATGAATGATAATGTACCGCATTTTGCCGGAAAATGGAAATCCTGTATGAATGCCAAGGTATTATTTAAATTGATATGTGAAACGGAGATAGTCCAAGTGCCAAGTGCCAAGTACCATGTTTTGAGCAAATAAATATCGTTGCATGCAATGAAATAATAATAATTCAAAAATAAAATCCTTTATGTGATAATGTGTGTGCATAGTTCATAGCATTTTGCTATTGCCATAAATTCCATTTTTCAAGTTGAAGTTGTTTTTCTTTCCGTTTCCTTTCCCCACTTCTTATGCGATTTTCCGTCGGTTTACCGGATTTATATAATAATGATGATGAACACTTTGAGTTGTAGTGTTATGATTCAGTAATAAAATATGAAAAAGTGACAATATAATAAACTACTATTTTTACTTTTATTTATTTGTGTACAACTGTAGTTTACAGTTTACAGTTTGAATATATATAACAGACTGTAAATACATTTTTCGATTCTCATCATTGCAATGTGATAAACTTCGTTCGAACAATCATCATCATCATCATCAATGATAATGTCTGATGATGACGGTTATATTGCTTTTGGTATTAGAAATATCCGAAGAAGCTTTGGAATCGTCTGGATAAGCAACATAAATGGAAATGAAGTTGATAATGCGCCATTCATATATGTACATAACAACATTTGCTCATTGCTGAATGCAATGGCAAACATCATGAAAAAATGGCTCAAAAAATGAAATAGAATTTCGTAATGCCCTGCAAATGACTTCCGTATTGGTAGAATATTTTGTTGTAAATATTAAAAGGGCTGCATATATTTCTATAATAGTATTTTATGTAATAATCAATAGCCACTTTTTATTAGAAATACGACCATTAGCACAATTTTATAAGATCATGAGATTGCAATGCGTTTGAAGGCCAATGTTCACATTTTCCAACATTCAAAATATTAGAAAAACTTTTCTCAGCTCTCAGTCCGTACAAACTTGTTGGAAAAATGTGTCGGTTTTGATCCAGTGCAAATTGTAAAATAGGAATATGTGTCGCCTGATTTTATTATATATTAGCAACTAGCAAAAGAACATAGCCTTACGGAAAGTTAAAAATGTTCAGCATTCAGATAAGTTGATGTCATTCACAGGCACTTGGGCAATACTCACATTTGCATAGTGCAATTGGATCGTATGGAAAAGTATATAAAATATATGAATTGAATAATGACATTGCCATTTAGTATGATTTGGCTAACTTCATCAACAAAACTGTTTTTTTCTTTCTTTGTCATATTCTTCGTTTCTTGTGCTCAAGATTCCCAGAAGGAATCAACACTTATATTTAATAATGAGCTAGTTTCTACTGATGATTAGCTTCTTTCGAATCGAGACATTTATCTTTCATTAACGTTCATTGTTTCATACTTAGACTTCTATCAACCATATTCATTCGTTCATACACCTCCATTATTAATAGTTATGAGTTATGAGCTATGATGACGAAACGTTCATCAGTCGATAAACGAAAACTCCAAATCAACGAATCGAAAAATACAAAATCGAAATTGGTGATCTGAAAATCCCTCAGAAAAACCATTGCTCTTTTCATTTATTTTATCTTTTATGCGGAGAAATGGTTATTATTAGTTGGCGTTCATTGTTCATTTTGTTGACGCCATTTTGATATAATAGAAGGAATTATTTCAGCACGAGGGGAATGGATGTTATTCTCGTTTTTTTTTTCATTATTAAAACATTTATCATCTGTAGCCGAGTTATGATGCAAAAATTGAAGACAAAGTCGATGATGTTTTTATTGACATTGTAGAAAGAAGCAGATTCAGCTCATAATTAAACATTTTGCTATGTCCCTTTTTTCTGTCCCTCTCTCTTTTCATTATGATGAGACAAAAGTGTGAATGGCAATATGGCTAATGTCGTAAAACATTATGTATGAAAAAAAAAAAAACCAAAACGCAATCTCTTCACTTCATCGCTGAATGCATATGCCAAACGAATCCATTCGGATTCACCATTCACAAAATAAATTAAAATGTGTGCAAGTATATTATGTAGCGGTATGCCTGTCGTATTATGTATTATGTATTCGAATGAATTTCAAATCCATGTTAAATACCACACAAATATTATTATGTATTTCAATAGCAATGCTTTGCTCGTTTTTGGCGCTCTCAATGCTCAACAGTCACTGTTGAGTCCATCATATAAAAAATGAAAAATGAAATATGAATGTTATCGACGATATGGTTCAGTGTTCAGTGTTTTGTTCTGAAGAACGACGTTGGCATGGCAATTATATTTTCATTGCTGTTTTGTTCCATTCAAAATAACAACGACGACGATGATGACGACGACGGCATTTCCCAGTGATGCGGATATGTATGTTTGCTGACAGAGCTCTCTCATTGCATCCGATCGACAACGTATCGTCGTACTACACACCAGCTTATTACAAATTTACACTTTTATATAAATCGAGCATTATTCCCAACGAAAATCATTCAGACATTCAATGAACAGCCGAGCATTTATTTTGTGTTTCGTATGTACCGATTTGTGTTTGTATGAGGGCTTTCAGCATAACATCCGTTTTGCCGGTGACCGATATGCATTTCTTATGTATACGATTCCATTCAAATTCAATTCAATTCAATTCAATTCATGGCTGCCTTTGACTCTTTTGCTTTGCTTTAACTATATACATCTCCGATTCATTGCACATAGAAATTTATTGTATAACAAAAGCAACAATTGAATTTAAACAGCACGAAACAGATATTCAACTCAAAAATGGCATATTCGCAATTCGCACTTGGCTATTACATTTTGGTCCTCCTTCTGATTTCTTTTTATTTTCATCAGTATTTCAGTATTCGGTGGCTATTTGTTCGATGTTCGTGATCTCGAAATTGAATTAGCTCACCGAATGTGGCCAATAAATGAATAAATGAAAAAAATTTCACCAAAAACTGTGTCGCATGTCTCCGCTTCCAATAAGAATTTCAAAGTCGTGTGCTTGGTTTAATATTAATTTATGCATCAATTCGAAGGGGAAATTTTTGCGATGGATTTGTTCACCATGTGAATTACACAAATTCGATCATATTTCAAATGGATTTTCCGTGAATATTTTACTTACCGGGCAAGCAGGGACTTGCCGATCCAAATGATGATTTCAATTGCGAAAATCCTGCAAATGGGGGAAAAAAAAGATTCAAATTTAATTCAATTCAATTGTGTCGCGTTATTTGAGATCAACGTCGTCTTGGGCATATGCTGAACTAACCGCAGTGTGTTCGCAATAATCAATGGTGATAATCTGGAAAGATTACCAGAAAGGATTGAGTTCTAGAAATGTTTAAAGGTGAAAGGAACGATAATTCCATTTAAAATGAATAAACAATTGAGAATTGGATTTGAATGGCACATAATAGAGAATGTCGATTGCCTATTTCCATTCAAGAGCTATGAAGGAAAGAGAAAAGCCTGAGAAATAGAGAAAAATGAAATACGATCGGCATTAATTGAGCAAACAATATGTTTTCGACCTCCAGCCAATTTTGGGCACACTTTTTTCCACTACTTTTTCGCAGGGTATTTCGATTTTTATTATTGTTGAAAACCCAGAGACATCATAATATTGTTGTGATTTAGTTCTAATTCCATGGGCTCATAATATCAAATAACTGTTGAGATTATGATCAACTAATACAGGCCAGTAATCCAGTATTCTATCGAACATTTGGCAAAATTTCTTTGTTAATAAATTTGGAAAAATAGAACAATTTAGATAATGATCGGTTCCATTGTAGGGATCCGTATCGTCAAATTATATGGGCAATAAATTGTCCGTACCTGATAAAATCAGTTGCCCAAAAAAAAAAAAAAATGAGCAACGAAGAACAATCAGGAACAGACTATACTCTATTTTTTTCGTGCCAAAAAAAACGATAATTGAAAATGGGAATTTCCGATGAATTTAATATTCATTTTACTTATATTACCTGTGAACTGTGAAACTTGGAAAATATACAACAAATGCAGATACTCATCATGTACAATGTACATCCAACATTCATGACAGTAGCACTTGCACGTCTCAAACCACGAACGTGAAAGTTCAATTGCTATTTTTTTTATTTTTTTTTCGTTCAAATTGATTTGAAGCGACAATTGAAGTGGTGTTTTTTTTCTGTGTGCCACTTGAGATGCCAAAGCATAACGAAATGTCGTCAACTACTAAAATAAACTATTTCGGCAACAAATTGATCGACTCCATCCCGTATTATTCTTTCTTTATTGCTTTATTGAGATGGGAATGAAGATGAAATAGAGAAAAAAAAAAATCTACACATTTGTTTGCACACAATAAATGAAAATATTCACACGTTTCGGAAGTAAGTTGAATCGAATATATCGGCAAATATATCGCCGCCGCCGCCTACTCAACTAACTTAAACTGCATATATCGGCAGCATATCAATCGTGCAGGTATGCAAGAATGGTGAAAATGACATCGACAATATAATCGAAACGGAAATGTTATTTTGCCCCAAAATGGAATGAACAAATGGCAATAAATAAATTTTTCGGAAACTTTTGTTGTTGTGTCAGAGGCATTTTAACAACAGCATACAACATACTACATACTCCTGTACTTGAACATAACAAAATATTTTCATTCACATATGCAAAAGCAATGCAACCATTTTTTCGCAAAATATTTTCCGTAAGCATTAACTCAATCTTTTGAGATTGAATATTGATAAATTTGCGAACATTGAATGAAACGTTTAAATAAATTCGACAGAAAAAGAGCATTTCACTTCGGTATGCATCGAATGGCAAACGTAAAATAAATATGTATATTGATATCAGATCACACATCAATACAACATGTTTGAATCATTTTCCGAATTCTGAATGTGTATGGAACAACAATGCAAACGGAAGGGCCATTTTTTTTCTGTGTGCCACTTGAGATGCCAAAGCATAACGAAATGTCGTCAACTACTAAAATAAACTATTTCGGCAACAAATTGATCGACTCCATCCCGTATTATTCTTTCTTTATTGCTTTATTGAGATGGGAATGAAGATGAAATAGAGAAAAAAAAAAATCTACACATTTGTTTGCACACAATAAATGAAAATATTCACACGTTTCGGAAGTAAGTTGAATCGAATATATCGGCAAATATATCGCCGCCGCCGCCTACTCAACTAACTTAAACTGCATATATCGGCAGCATATCAATCGTGCAGGTATGCAAGAATGGTGAAAATGACATCGACAATATAATCGAAACGGAAATGTTATTTTGCCCCAAAATGGAATGAACAAATGGCAATAAATAAATTTTTCGGAAACTTTTGTTGTTGTGTCAGAGGCATTTTAACAACAGCATACAACATACTACATACTCCTGTACTTGAACATAACAAAATATTTTCATTCACATATGCAAAAGCAATGCAACCATTTTTTCGCAAAATATTTTCCGTAAGCATTAACTCAATCTTTTGAGATTGAATATTGATAAATTTGCGAACATTGAATGAAACGTTTAAATAAATTCGACAGAAAAAGAGCATTTCACTTCGGTATGCATCGAATGGCAAACGTAAAATAAATATGTATATTGATATCAGATCACACATCAATACAACATGTTTGAATCATTTTCCGAATTCTGAATGTGTATGGAACAACAATGCAAACGGAAGGGCCATTTTAAGACGATTTAGAAGGATTTACCACTTCCTTAAGTTGCGATTTGTTGATATTCGTTCATTCATTCGTTGTTCTCTTTTTTTATTTTCGTTTCTATTTGAATAATGTACTTCAATTCCATCTGAACAACGGAACAACGGAACAATTGAACATTGAACATGGACCATTTTGCAGGTCAATACACATTTCAATTTGAGCATTTCGGAATGTTGTCGATAAGTAGTTGTTTTGTAAATAAAACCAAGTTTATTCAAAGTTTTCAAATCATCGCAAAGATTTTGTTCTTTGGGTTTTTTTACGCTTTACAAACAGGCCAAGCAGGTACAGAAGAATCAATGTGTGTATGGAAAATATCTGCTCCCGATATAATGTTTAGCCTTTTTTTTTTTTTGATCCTCGGAAATGTAAATATTGTGGGATATTTCATCATTGAAAATGATCGGTTTCTATTGACCACAACAAAATCCACTACAAAACGCATTTGAATTCTTTAAATTGCTTTTATCCATCGTTCGTGCTGCATCGATTTGTGGCTGCTTTGAATAAAGCATGATTGCTATCGTAGCCTTTCTTCTTCTTAAATTGGGATTAGTTTTGTTCGTTTTGAATGGACCGATGGTTTTCCTTCATTTCTTTTTCACCATCTTCACTTTTGTATTCTGCACATCATGATAAAATTGGCGCTCGATGAATGAGATTTTTTTTCCCTTGATTTTTGTCGCCTTAACTGACATTTGTTTTTGAACTAAGAAGGTGTGAAAATTGGGCATGTGTTGTGGTTGATGAAAGTGTAAAAAGAGTTAACATTGTAAACCAATTGAATGCAGCTGCTCTTGAGCATTGAACATTTGAACATTTGAACATCATATATCGAGTTAAATGGTTGCCATTCATTGTTGTTGATTTTTGAAATTAATTGAGGTGATCTGCTTTCATTTGTCAAAATGATGTTTCAATTATAAAGTTACCACGAACCAAAAGCATTTGGTTTCAATTGATTAAATCAACGGATCAAATGAAATGAAAAAGAGAAAATGATGGAAAAGGAAATGATTTGAACATTTGTAAATGTTTTCTTTTTCCGCTTTGTCAATGAAGATGAATTTTATTTCAAATCGATTCGAAATTCTTTTCTTCAATTCCAAGAAATGTCACAATGTTGACTATGAACTGACATTGAAGCACCAATTAAATGGCATAGAAATTATGGAAATTCAATCCGAACAATGATTATTATGTATGAATCGATTGGTAAATGCCATGAAATATCATCGAATATGGAAGTTTAACAAAATGCTGAGTGTAAATATAACAAATGTAATGGCCTATTAAAAATGCAATACAATATAAATTGAGCTCGAACATTCGATCTGATCGTAAATTATAATCGAACAAAAAAAAAAACTTTCAATTCATCAAAGCAATTTAAGATTTTCAATTTGAATTGTTGTTAGAAGTGATTATTTTTTTTCTTTTTTAGATTCGCAATTAAGTTATTTTTTTTTCTCACTTCAATGAAAATGACTATCATAATGTGAGACTTACGTCCATTGTATTCGAATTCGGTTAAGTATTTAACTCGACCAAAAAAAACATGTGTTTGAAATAACACGGGAATTTTAGAAGCAGCCAACTACAATAGTAAACCTGCCATTTTTCGTTCAAAATCAACTGATGCAAAGAAAAGCAGAATTTCTCACGGTCAGTTAATACAAAACAAAAAACACAAAAAAAAAACAATAAATATAAATTCCAGGAAAAAAGTCCCAAAAAATATATGCGCACAAGTGCATTTGAACTATTGAATACACTTTGTTTATTTTAATTATGGAAAAGATTCATTCCATTGGTCACAAGGATTCTGTGAACTGTGCATCAGATGACCTCTATAAATTGTAACAATTGATTTGTTATTTTAGATTTTCTCACTTGAAATCATTTGTTTATTTTCATTTGCTTGGAATTAACTTCTCAGCATTTTTCATTGGAAACAAAATTAGTTTCCAAAACTAGAATCTTTCAACATAGGAATACTATAGACCATACATAGACACGGCTACCGTTTCTCGAACAGTCGAACCGAAAATATCAAATATCACTGTGCAGCGTTCGCATTGAGCGTTCGATTGTTTTGATTGTGTTCACTTGAGTCTCGAGACTTTTTATTTTCATTTTTAACATCTTAATAACGGTTGCCAAAGACTAAAATCTATCAAAAATTGAAGTAATCAAATTTCAATTTTGTTTTCGATTCGTTGAAATTGAAATGAATACTATGGTCGCAGTGAAGAAAATCAAAAAGAAAAAATCCATTTTATTCAATTCAATAAGGAAGAAGAAAATTAAAGCAGCTGAATTGAGGCGGATTGTTTAATTGATTTGTGTTTTTTTCTTTTTATAAGGCGACGATAGTGATGATATAAATATCCAAATATCGATTACCGAACATTTTCATTCAATGAATTTCCACGAGACCCGAACCGGGTATTGTACATGTGATGGCTGCGATCTGCGATGCATTGTACAACGCAACGGAACATTTGAACATTCCAATCAGCATTCAAACCCGCCATATTTTTTCTCCTTTTTTTATTAAGATTATTTTTTTTCCATTCAAGTGCACGAATAATAATAATTGTGAAGGAAGAAATTGCCTAAAGAACAATACCGAGCCAATGCTTACCAAGCAGTATCCACGATACCCATGCTATTTGAATCGAATAGTAAATAGCGTATCGTCGTGCATGGCATAAGAATTCAATAGGCTTATTTTCATTCTTGCCGATGATTGCGAACGATTCATTTTATCCATGCAGTTGCTATGCAATATAATGCAATATTCCAGGCATGGAATGAGAATTAAGAGCCAAAGAGGCTGCCGGTTGAGGGATACCGCATTATAAATTGGCGAGCAAAGAGTGTGAAAAAGTGCTAATTAGTTTTAATTGTTGTTTGGTGTGAAGGGCTGTATGGATGCATCAACATTGTTCAAAATGTAATTGTTTTTCTTTTCGCTTTTTGCCTTTTTTTTTTTAAATTTTCTTTGGAAAATGACAACATATGAAAATTAAATGGATTAGAATAGACTTTTAGATGAGCGAATCTCTTATTAACCATTCGATCGGATTTATTGTCTCCTTAATCTCGTCCGCATGATAATAATAATTTATCAACCGATTTTTGTTGCAATTTTTCAATAACGATTCATCGTTGTTCGTCATCCTGAAACGGCATAGCCGTGGAATGAACTTTCATTTGATTTCCTTCCGTTGTAGAATGCATGCTGCACACACACACACAAACACACAATCAATGGTTCAAGAGATGTTTTTTACTTTCTAATTGACTTAATGTGCCACAACTAAACGTTGAACAACAATGATGATTAATACGTCAACTGGATCGATGTTCGTATATTGTAAAATTCTCCATTCAACTGGAAATCAAAAGGTTTGCCATTTCAATAACCATCTAAAAATGTCACGTCAAAGCGCGCCTTATGCAAAATGAAAGAATTATAAGAGACTGAATGAATGATGAACGATAAAATGCTGGAAAATGTGCTACGATGCAAAGTGTGTGAGATGTGATAGACGTGAGAATTGATGAAATTCCTAATAATAAAACACAAGTCAAAAGCTTTAGATTTTTCATTTTTGATACTTTATGCTGTGCTAATGTACAAATGTTAGACGGGCTACCGGCAATGTCAATAATTTCACTATTCAGTGGCAATATACATATCCACTTCATACCATATATACGAATAAATTGAACAGAAAGAAAAAGAAAGAAAAAAAACCAAAAACACAGGAAAAATAAAGAAACAAATTCTGATACAAAGCACAGATGTGCTATTTAATTCATTCATTAAAGTGTCGCATTACACATATACGATATACGACATGCTTATGCACATATCAACACCTTCGAACAAACAATGAAAATGAGAAAAAGAAAAAGAAACACACACACACAAACATTAAACATTGTAACAGTTTTTTTTTCTCTTCACTTCATTTCTTTCAGTTTTTCTTCTTGTGTTGACTTCAAATGAAATTATGTTAATATTCAGTGCAAACAAAATCGGCAAGATGAATTCACACACAAACATGCATACACAAGTGTATCGTGGACATTGAATAAATGGGAAATGCACACATTTCATTTCATTTCATTTCATTTCATTTGAAAAAAAAAAGAAAAAATATTTAATGATGATTCAAATTTGAAGAATCACAAAATAACTATGTCACATGTCGGTAATTCATTCATTCATTCATTTGAATTTTCTTTTTTTTTTCATTTTGAAATAAATAAAAGGGTTTCATTCATTGCTCGGTTGGTGCGTCGGCAGTTGGGTGTATTTATCTATACAAAAAGGTTCGATTAATAATGAAGTTTGTCGTTTAGACTGACTAAGATGATGGAAGGCCGAGTCAATCCTGACGCTTGACGTTCAATTCAAATTGATTCAAAATTTAAAAAATATTCTGCCATTTTTATGCATATTCAATATTAAGTAAACGAAGAACTGGAAGTACTTCATAGCTCATAACACTTTGAAGTGGTCGTGAAAGTTAATTAAAATATTGCTGGAAAATCGTTTCGCTTCCAATTCAACTAACACTAAATGATTATTATGGAGACAGTATGGGGAAGTAGAAAAACTCCGTAAATTATGCTATTTGTCATATAAATCTGTGTTTTATCAGGTAAATCATGATGCGAATTTAACCAGCGAATATAATAAAATGATGGAAAGGTGGAAATGGACCATTGATTCTTTCGCAGGGAAACGACAACGAGGCAAAAAATTCAATTCACAAAAGATACCGTAATTGGTAGTTTAAACGGACCAGACGAATCAACTTAACATTGTGTTTGTTTGTTTGTTTGGTTTGGATTCTCTTCTCTTTTTTTTTTTTGCTAATTTTTCAATTTGCACTTTTGTGACTGTGGACTACGATATCAAAGGTAATTATTATTATTCATCTTTCGTTTCAACACTTATTACTCATAATGCAGTATTTTGCCGTGTTGTCATCAGAATGCTTTCACATCTTTTGTATTGTTTATGAGTTGAATAGAATTTTTTTGTTTTTGCTTCTTGTTTTCTCCGTTGCCGAAAAAGATATTAGCTCCAGCGGGGACAGTCGAAAGAATCTTCGATTCAATGCAAAAATCCAACCGATTCATTTTCAGCAATCCAATGTCGCTTTGTTTTACTTTTTTTCAGTTTTTATATGCAGAGCAGTGTTGTCCTTGTGTCGTTTGCATTTTGAATGGAAAACACTTTTTTTATTGAAAACGAAGTAAAAACTAAACATATACAAATTTGCTGGTGTGTCTGCATTTTGTTTTCTCCTTTTCACGCGATTTTCTCGATCTAGTATCGACGAAGGCAGGGAAATAAAAAAAAACACATTTCGGAATGCTAAATAATAAATTAACTTGAGAACCATGAAATTGGGAAGTAAACGAGACTGAATAACTAAAGGGTGCAGATGATGGGAAACATCAACTAAACGAAAATGTTATAAAATTGAAAGTGTTTACGAAGAAAATCATTTGACAAACATTTGTACGGAATCAACAACCAAAAAACAAGAGGACGGATTATGAAAGGAGCAAAGGGAGTTGCTTGAGTTGATACACTTCAACACGTTCAATGAAATGTTTTTTTCGTCAACACTTTATTATCTCATCACATCCATTTGATGTTAACATCATTTAAAACTGTGAATTCGTCTTTTTTTCGGATAAAAACAATAATACATATCCCATTCATGTGACCAGACTGTACGCTTAGCTTTGATGAACAGGAATTTCAATTTCAAAATGTTCTTGAAATAGAATTTCAATTGCAACTGCTAAAAAGTCAAAAAGCATCATAACTTAATTGGGTTGTCAATGCTGAAACAAAACAAATCCAACGAATTGTACACAGTTTCTTTGATGAAATGTCAAAAGTCAAAGTGAGAAAGTGTGAACACAGGAAATAGTGAACAGTATTTGGAAATAGGTAAATTAAATGCTTCATCGTTGACATTCGAAATAGATTTTTTCGTGTGTAATTTGATATGGCTTCAAATGGGTCTGTCTCCACCACAATGCAGAATAATAACGGATTCGAAATTGCTATATGTCCGTTGAATTCAAATAAATGGAACCAATACGGCCGATAATTCCAACGATATCGAACCATTTAAAGCACATATTATAAAGCAATCTTTGCTGGTTTTTTTTTTCACTTACTTAGAAAAAATGTCGAAAACAAAACTTCAAAGTGAAAAATAGGAAATTATCAATTGCAAAGGCAGCCCAAATGACCTATGACATGAACGTTGAACCGAAATGTTCAACGAATTTCAAATTTCGAATGATCAAACAAAATGTTCGTTTCCGTAAAAAATTGGCTCATTCTGAATTCATTTAGATAACTGTAAAATGAAGTGGGCTTTTGGTATTTAAAACCAATCCAGTATCAGTTCAAGTTATGTTGTTTCTGTTCCACAAGGTTCAATCATAATAAATTCACAGAAAAAAGAACATTTGAAACATTCCAGACTCCCTCAATGCAAATAAAACCCATATTGTAAAATGTGAAATGAAGAAAACAAAACGAACAATTTTGAGATTGAATTGAATACTCGCTGAAAGAAATTCCAAAGAATACGATTTTACAAAGTGTTGGCATCGAGAATTGGGTTTAGTTTTCAATCCTTTATTTTTTTTGCCATGAATTCGCAAACGAAACCCAATACGTGTGATGTACTGCATAATTGTATGTGTGTGTGTGTGCAGCGATTGAGTGAGTGATTGAATTATGAGTCCAAATGCTGGTAGCCGTTTAATAATACGCGTTTTATTCAACTTAACGAAGAAATTGAAAGAGTGATTCGCATTGCCGAAAACAATGAGCAAAGGTTGCACATAATGAATAGAGACGCGTGAAATGAATTGAATTGAATTGAATCGAAAAACGTTCAGCTTCAGGTATTTACGGTTTTCTTTTTTGTTGTTCTCTCTTCAGTTGTTGCTGGCTGTTGTCGTTGCCGTTTTTTTCTCTACTTCTGGTTCTTGACACATTTTGAAAAGAATTCTTCAAGAAAATGCTCGAACACCACGAATTATTTCGAATGAAATGAAAGAAAGCCAACCAAAGGTTTTTCAGAATGTTAAAGCAATGAAAAGAATGGACTTATTGAATACAATAATTTTGTGATGAAGGTTAAAATTCTGGCACCAAACACTTTGATTTCAATTAGGCTTGCACATTATGTCATTAATTTTGTGATTTGATAGCTGTATTTATCGCCAGAGTCGTACTTTTTTGGACCATTTCTTTTGAATGGTTTTTTCCTTCTTAGCTATTTTAATGATAACTCATTGATCATCATTAACCACACAGACAATTTATCGCAAAAAAAATAGACGAGTCGTTGTCAGTCAACACGCGAATTCAAATCGACTATATATTAATGAAAAATAAATAATAATTGATCTAAATTTCCTTCGGATAAAGTTTTCAATCGAAATAAATTTTGAATTAATTGTCATTTTGTTCAAAGAAACGCTAACTATTTGTTCAGACAAGTGTTTGTTCTTGTGTCGTATTTGAATTGAAACTCACAAGTAAAATGATAGATTGTCAAATTAAACTGAAGAAGACAAAAAAAAAAAAGGAAAAAAAAGAAGAAAAAACAACAGACGCACAAATGAAATACCAGAATTTATATCACTTTCTAAACGCATGAATTGACTTACCCGGTGCCTGAGAATGAAAACCAAGATGAGATCCAGCTCCAGCCATATTATGTGGTAAAAATGCAGCAGCAACAGCAGCATGAGCATTAAAATATGCCATTCGAGATGCGGCCATTGTCATCTGATGATGATCACTGCCCGAAAACGGTGTTTGACCAACATTTGAATAGAGTGATGGTGTTACAGCCGATACGGCACCATTATTATGAATCGAATGTCCGCTACTTCCATTTGGATTTGAATTGCTGTGGCTGTTGTTGTTGTTGTTGTGATTGTTATTTGTTGATCGTGATGATTCACTCAAACCGAGCAATTCTTGAATTGCAAACGGTGATCGTTGTGGCAATGTTTGTGAATTTAACATTGGACGACTTAAAGCAGCTGGAGCTGATACATGAATTGTTTCTGGTCGTGGCATTGTCTCTAAGTTCATAACTTTTAATTTTCCACCGAAAAAAAAAAACAAAAAAATTTTTCAATTTATTTTTTTATCGTTCTTATTTTAGAATCGAAAACATTATCACTTCGATCTCAAATTTAAATTTACTGGTTATTTTGTAATGATATTGCGTTAAGCAAAAGCCGTCGGCAAATTTTTTTTTATTCAGCAAAAGTTCGATTTTTGTCGGTTTTTTTTTGTCGTTTCTTTCTATGAAAAAATTCGAATTAAAAAAGTTTGAAAGCTTTTCTCACTTTCATAAATTCACTTGGTAATTATTTTGTTTTTTTTGTTTTTTTAATTATTCAGGAATACGACACGTCCTTTCGCAATAATTTCACGCAAAAAATTTGATTTAGAAAAAAAATAGTTGAGAAATAAAGACTCTCCGGAACAATTATCACCGAAAACTCAGATAAATTATTCTAAAATGTTTTTCTTTCACTCAAAACCCGAAAACATGAATGTATGAATGAACTGAATGTTTGAATTATTCAAAAAAAAAAAAAAACTAAATTTTTAAAGTTCACTTTGTCGAACAGAAGTTCAAGGATAAAAAATATTTAAATTTTTTATTTTCTATTTTATGTTCATTCGAATAACAAAATTATTCGTAATGAAAATTGTATTATCTCTTCATTGAGAATAAAGAGTGTATGGGGAAAAAATACGTCTGGCTGGTGCCGAGGCCGGTTACGTTATGACATCAATGGTGATAAATAAAAATGATGCCACTAAAAGACTTAGAACTTAATGCGCGAATTGGTTGGTGTTCTATACACGACAATTTGAAAATGTGAAATCGTTTATCGTTTGCTTGCTGTGGTTGTTGCCCACTTCTTTTTATTTGTACACTTTTCGAAAATCGTTTCATCAACGATATTATAATTTCTTTTCGAAGTTAACTGGTTGTTTGAAAAAAAAATTGTTCGTAAATGATTGTTCCGCTTGAAATATAAATACAACGAATATTATATCGCAACCCCTCAACTAGTTAACGTGATAGCATATTTGCTTCTGTCGTTAGTTGCTGTACATCAGCGCATCTTATTTTATTTCGAAATGAAACACACACAAGAAAAATATGGAAAGAAGAAGAAGAGAAAAAACATCGAATAGAAATGAGATATGGTTGCGCGTTTACTTTGACAATAAACGATTATCCGATTGTCGTGTGTAAAATAAACAGCACGAATATGCACACACATACACACTTAATCGCAACTGGCAATGATGATCTGATGTGTGTCAAATGTTGTAAACGAACGGGCATCATCGTTAAACACCGTCGTAGAATTGATGCGTTAACAAGCCGTACCATTAACACAAAACATTTACGAATCCATAAGTACAATTTTCATTCTATTTTTCCACCGCAGTCTAAATACCATCCACGCAGCACAGCCTCTTGTTTATGTTGTTGATCATCATTGTGCACGCGACAGATTCTTCCTCATAAATGATGCGCATATACGGCCAAAGCGATTCGAACAAGGAACCACGTTCTGGATCATTAATAAAATGAAAATCGCATAAACAAACGACGAATGTTCGACTAATGATGATATTGATGATAGACGCACAAACACACAAATCACACACACACACACATATCGTGCAAACCGTCGTTCGTACGTTCGTATCTTCATTGGTAGGGATGAATAAGCACATCCCATGTTCAAGTATCTACTCAGACCCATACGTTAGAATGTGCACAAACGAAAATTACCTAATTTACGGTGTATGTGAGGCATGCGGTTACTGGCGATGCGATAATCGTTTTTTTTTCTCGTCATTTCGGTGCCGTAGCCGTTTGCTGTACGTTTTTTCTGTTAGCCGAACACATTGGGTGTGACGAATCAACAACGTAAATAGCTTGCTGTTAAGATTTACATCGTATTCCGTAACGGTGCCAATGTGCCATGTATGTTTGTCCATCCCCCCACTCTCACATCATATTCGATAATTCAATTTTCGAAAGAAGGCGTCTCCGGCCGATTTTCGAAATGATATTATCGTATTCGGTTTCCTGTGTGTGAGAATGTGATTCATACAATTGTATTTGTGCACAAATGAAATGTTAGATATGGAACACTGTGAATGCTCTGGATACAAGGGTATAAGAGGAACGCTTTGCTTGTTTAGCTTTGCGCTTGCCCAGTTCGATATTGAGTTGGCATTTTGGCATGCAAGATTTTGATCAATTGTGAAAATCGAAATTTAAATACAAAAACAAATGCTTACCAATATCATGGTGTGTATTTGTATTCTTGGCACATAAAAAACACACGCATGCACACACACACACACACAGAGATGGTTGTCTGAGTTAGTGAGGTAAATAGCTGAAAACACAGCGATTTTAACGATGGTGATTAAAGGCCAAATTCGTAAAATCTCGTGATTTTATTATAGCTTCAACAATGGAAACATGTTAATTAAGATAGTAATTAGTTATTTATCGATTGGCTGCATCGATGAATTCTCAGCATTTGCGTTCAAAATAAACTTTTTGAACCAAACTAAATACCAATCCAATCATATACCCATCCAATCATCCAACCATCCAATAATAAGTGGAAATGTGATTCGATCTTTTGGAATTTGAAAATTGTTATATTGATGATTTTCAAGCTTTGCCAATTGCCATTTAGGACTATCATTTCAAATACACTATACACTCCAACTTTGATGATGTGTTTTTCTCCTATTAAAATTGTGTTGTGTCAAATGCCGAGTCCTAAAGTTGGTGATGTGATTCGTTCATATCATCGGTAAATGTGTACAAATGGTTGATTATCCAATTTTATGCCATGCATTCAGTTGCGATTCGTTTGTTTTGAAATGATATTGTATAGCAAAGCATAGCAACTAGCACGTAACAATGATATTGGTGATAAAGTTGTATGTAAAATGTAGTTCGTAGTTCGTAGTTCATTGTCGGTTTAAATTACAAAATGTAAAATATATCCTAGCGATGAAATGATACATTTACTGTAGATTTTCGGTCTGTGAGCTGTGAAATATGTATATGTGTTGACGGTGTATTTGACAGCATTTCCATTTCCATATCATGCATTGGTATGATTATGGCTTTTATGGAGATGAGATGCTGGTATACTGGTACATTTGATACACAACAATGGAAAGCGCACCAGTCAAACGAAACGTTAATTCAAATTAGCGAATCACGTGATTACACCAAGCTTATCCTTGTTTTTTTTCTTTGCTGTTCCACTGACTCGGATCCATCACTCATTGAAAATCCCGTTGCGAATGCATGATTTCGCTTATCGAAGTAAAATATCACATCATCCACTTATTATCGAATTGGTTCATTGAACGCAAACACAAGTTTCTTTGTTTACCAGGCACTGAATCATTTTCGAACATAAATTTTTATCGTTCGTTCAGATTAGTTGATTAGATTGGATTCGACTGCAATCTGTTCTCTCTTTCTTGTGAAACTTGTTTTAAATTGAAGACGCAATTCATTTTAGATTAAGAACTTAGGCTTATCCATCAGCCAAGCGATACGATAGAGTGACATGAAATGGATTTTCATTTGCTCAAACGAAATCATAAAATTTAAATATAAAAGAATTCCTATAATTTATTCGTTTTGAGCGCCAGCAAATGCAATAATTGAAAGAAACAACTTCGTTTGCTTTGGAAACTTGATTTGAATACAGTTCGGTTGGAAGAAAAATTTAGTCGTTGGCAAACATATCCATTGAAATTCAGTTAATGCCAAAAATTAGGAATCTACAATTTTCAATTTACAGAGCTTCAATTTGAACGAAATGGTTAATAAAAAAAACCTACAACTACCTGAAACATAAAGTTCGGTTGCACTTCGTTGCATGATTTAATCATCGCAAAACCATAAGCACGTAAAAAGAGGAAGACAAAAAATCTAATTATGAAAAATGTCTGCGAATGAAAAAATTCACTGTGCACAAGTAAATAAGCTTAAAAATAAAGAAACACATCTGAAATGGAATCATTAATTCGGACAAAGGGGAGACTGATTTTTTTTTTCGCTATTAAAAAGCAAAAATTCTTTGAATTTTAAATTCAAACAGTTAAAGCTTATTTGTCGTCATGATGATGTTGTGTTGTGCATTTGAGTGATATGCACTGTGCGTTTGATGGATTTGTAATTTTTTAATTTAAATCTTCTTTATTCAAATCTCATGTTTATTAACGTTGACTTCATATTCGTTGCTCGCATTCATCGTTCATGATTATTATATTTTTTTCTCTCTCCTCATTTTGTTGTATTTTATGTGTGAGCGATGCAGAGTATAGATTAGAGTTTGCCAATTTTTAAAACCTGAATAGCAATGGCAAATCATTGGATTGAATATTATGGCGATGCCGACTAAAGCAATAACGTAGCGTAGGCGAATGCATGTTTAATAAAAATATGCGATAAAACACCATTCATTTGAGTCTCTGGTTTTTTATTTTATTCCTTTTCGCCTCTTCCGATACGGATTGCATGGATTTGTGCATTTTAAAAATGTTTTCATCCGCAAAATAATTCTCTTCCTTGTTTTGGCGTTACTATTTTTTCTTCTCTTTTTCTTTTGCTTTGCTTTCATTTCAATTTAAACAAAAGAATTCCATTGAATTTTATTTGAATCGGTGCAGCCAAGCTGATGGAAGGAAAGAGAGAAACCAATGCGCTATCCATTGAAACCAACCAAACTAAATGGAAATGAAGTTGATAAATTGCGTAAAAAAATCAGGTTGAAACGACACACGGAGACAAATAACGAAAATATATGAAAAATATGGCGTCGAAAACCAACAAATGACGAACCGGTGGGTTTGCATATGTATGCATTCAATTCAATTGTGTTACACGAATGAAAGTGGCTAAATTGGTGTTTGTGTGTGTGTGTTGTGTCTATGTGCATGTGTGTGTGTTGGTAATGCATTCTTTTTCATTTCTGAATGATTATTATGATTATTATTATTATTTGGAATTTGCCATTGCAGCGCATAAATAGGCGCATGAAACCTCATCTATCCAAGATATGTATTTTATACGACGATTGTTCGCTCATTTATGGACTGCATAAGAAAAGACTGCCAGTACGACTTACATGTATGGATCCATTCAATACAATCATAATAATAATCAACATACAATGGCTGTTTTTGGTAGCAGTGCGGTTTTAATGCAACCATGAACATTTTTTATTCATATTCCATTGAGAACGAGATGAGAACGAGAAAGGGAAGGACAAATGAAAAAAAAAAATGCACCAAACATCGAATAATAATTTTCAATTTTCTAATTTTGTCTACATGTCTGCTGCCTTCAATTTTTAATGTTCACTCATTCCATTCCTTCCGTTTTACCGATAAGGAATTTTCTATTCATGCCGCCTGCAAGCTGCATCGCTTTTTATTTTATTTTTATTCCTTATTATTCGAGGATTTTCTCTTTAATTAAGAAATTACAAGGGGGACTCGGTGTGGTTTCTATTTTTCATTCAAAGCGGTGACATTTGAAAATGTCTTTGGTCTGTGCATTTGAATAAATTGAACTCAGATCGCTTCGGTTTCGAGAATTCATTTTTGAATTTTAATCATCAACAAAATTGAAATATTGGCAATATTTCTAGTCTTAATATGGATTGGCTCCAAATTGGCAGAAGTCCAGGAATTTATTGAATGCATTTTGCACCCAGAAACAGCGTGCATTCAAGATTTATTCGAAAAATTTGTTTGGAAGTAAAGCGAACTCGGTTCAAAAATGGCTCGTTCAAATATCAAATGTAAATATTAAGAACAATGGAAGAGAAATGTGATATGTATCTTTGATTTCGATTCTTTTTTCGATTTTCAATTCATAATGCTCAATGCTTCCATATTCATGCAGCCAGGCAAGAGTATTTATTGAAAAACTCACATCTCACATATTCGTATCGACATTTCATTCTATTGTTCGGTAATGAACCGAAATTCGGAATGCATTGAATTTTATTTTGGAAAATTAATTGTCAATTTATTGCTCGATTGATTTCACATGGGAATTGATTTTATTTATTTTCGTTGCCCATCCAGACAGCTATTCAGACTTTTATTCATTTTTATTGTTCAATTATTTTATTATCAATGTATCCGGAGTATCATCGATTGAACGAATATCTGAAATTCATTTAAAAAAAATGAGTTAGATTTGGAGACCAAGAATATTGAATTTGTAGGCCAGGCGCCGTTACAAATGGCAAATGCACTGCCGAAAAACTTGATCAGAGTTGAAAAATGCTGTATACGCTGCATTAAAATTTAATATAATTAAGTTTTTAATGAACATTTTTGTGTTTCAATTTTTTTCTTTTCAATTTTTTTGAGCTTGAATCAAAACATCAAACAAAAAGCATCCGAAAAAGGAATGCTGTCAATGCAAAAGTGTTGAAGACGTCACCAGAGGTGTCATAAAAAAAACATCAAATTTGAATCCAACTCAACAATTGACCGTAACATAATGTGGTCCTTCTAAAATTGAATATAATATTTGACATTCCATTCGTTCGGCCGGAATGTTTGCTGTTTTGTTTTTTGATTTTTTTTTTTTCGTTTTGAAAAGAAAACGAAATCAATACTGCTGACTGAAGTGAGAATGGCAAGCAAAATAAATATGGATATTCTTTTTTTTTCTCTTTCTATTTTCGGGATTGAAATTCAATCCGTAATATGCGTTGATTGCTAAAAAAGGTTTTTATGCAAAAAAAAAAAAAGACAAAAATTCCATGCCATGTTGATGATTTAAAATAATAGATGTGTTTTTGTCTTGTTTTGTGTGTGTGTGTGTTTTGATTCGAACCATCCAAATGTTGGTATGCTGAATAGTAATCGAATGTGATACGCAAATATGGAATATTATTGAAATGAAAAACCAGAAAAAAAGAAAATTTAAAAACCACAATTAGATTTATTTTTGAGTTGATTTGATTTATTTATTGGCCTACGCATCACCGATTGTCAAAAATCATAAATGAATAATTGTATGACTGCCGTTGCCATCGATGCAAATGAAATTGCCATGAGCTCAGAACGATGGAAATGGAAGGATTATACGGTTCGACAATTCTCACATGCCACACAAACAATATACAAATTATTTATTTATTGTAAATTGTAAATGTTGAACAATCGTTTAATAATGTCATAAAAAAAACATCAAATTTGAATCCAACTCAACAATTGACCGTAACATAATGTGGTCCTTCTAAAATTGAATATAATATTTGACATTCCATTCGTTCGGCCGGAATGTTTGCTGTTTTGTTTTTTGATTTTTTTTTTTCGTTTTGAAAAGAAAACGAAATCAATACTGCTGACTGAAGTGAGAATGGCAAGCAAAATAAATATGGATATTCTTTTTTTTCTCTTTCTATTTTCGGGATTGAAATTCAATCCGTAATATGCGTTGATTGCTAAAAAAGGTTTTTATGCAAAAAAAAAAAGACAAAAATTCCATGCCATGTTGATGATTTAAAATAATAGATGTGTTTTTGTCTTGTTTTGTGTGTGTGTTTTGATTCGAACCATCCAAATGTTGGTATGCTGAATAGTAATCGAATGTGATACGCAAATATGGAATATTATTGAAATGAAAAACCAGAAAAAAAGAAAATTTAAAAACCACAATTAGATTTATTTTTGAGTTGATTTGATTTATTTATTGGCCTACGCATCACCGATTGTCAAAATCATAAATGAATAATTGTATGACTGCCATTGCAATCGATGCAAATGAAATTGCCATAAGCTCAGAACGATGGAAATGGAAGGATTATATGGTTCGACAATTCTCACATGCCATACAAACAATATACAAATTATTTATTTATTGTAAATTGTAAATGTTGAACAATCGTTTAATAATTCAATAATGATTTTATGATTCAATGAATTTTGTGAATATTGCCGATTGTCGACTTCGAGCAAAGGGAAATTGAGTGAAAATTCATCGCACACAATACACACGCTGGTTGTGTGTTGATGCATATATTCCAGTTGTTGGTCATCAATAAAAGGGTTTACGGTGTACGGACACTTTTGTTTGGTTCATCGTCTTGTATCTATCAGTTTATCAACGGAGCGATTCATACACGCGATTGTGTGATGTGGCAAAGATGTCGTCGATCGATGCTACCGTAAGGGTGAATTGCTCATATTATGGCACAGTACAGTGTCTGAAGTCGATTAAATCTCCAACATGATGATGGCAACATCTAAACAGCTCACATCGTACATCGCACATCGATATGTCCACAATGAAATGGCTGAGTACAATATTAAATGATAACTATGGCAATGCAATCATTGAATAACGTTTCATTTGATGTGCACAGTGCACAATGAGCACACTATGCATGGCATACATCCCACAATCCACTATCATACATCTTTCTGCTTTCGGTATTGCTCTAATGGCATTGTACATAGTCGATTTTTGCAAGTTCCGATTACACATGAATCGGCAAATGAAATTATATTCTTCGGTCTTTTGTTGCCATTATTGAATTAGGTTTTTGGCTTGAGCGAACATTTTTTTTTTTTTTGTAATCGTAAAACGTGTGTGTGTTTGTGTGTGTGTGTGCTTCGATGATGTTAGTGACGGGAAAAAAGGCGACATTCTAACAAAATGAATCGTCCGAATGGAATTGAATGCTAAATAAAATGGCCCTTTAACTACTCCATTACATATTTTCCAATAAATTAAATCTTATATTTATTTCAATCTTTTGCTCGTTTACAATTGATCAAAATTATTATTATTATTATTATTATTATTGCAAAATGGTTTGGTCTTTGGGATTTCGGAATTTGATTTTGGCGATTATGGGAGGAGAATCAATGGCATATGTGTAATCACTTAATGGTTAATGGGCATCTTTGTCGATTTAATGATGACAACATAATCGCATCGCATTCATACAATTGACAAAGAAACCACAAATTCAACGTAAACGACATCAACTTCACATTCAATTCAGACTTTTATTGAGCTTTATCGTCAGTATTAATATTTACGATCATTGCGGAACTAAATATTCAGAAGAATGAAAAAAAAAAACACAATGTGCTTATCTTCTTCTTAATCTTCAATCACTTTTTGTTTGAACGGAACTTATAAATCCGGGATAGAATTTCAATGATAATAATTTTTTCTTTGATTTTGAATCAGTGTGCACTGGATTTGCCATAATAATTTCATTTTATTCGATATTTATGATTTTTTGCTTTGATTCAGCGAGCAATTATGTCGTTTAACATATTTTTCTTGTGTGATGATGATGTTTTGAATGAATATTCTGGTTTCATTGAATGAATCATTGTAACCGTTTCCGGATAGATTTTTTTTATAGCGAATTCAATTTCGAGAATATGAAGAAGACTTGAGAATCCATTCGAAATTCTTTTCATCTTTTTCACACTATTTCCAAAGGGAAACAAAGAAATTTTAATGAAATAATTTCTTCGGCTTTTAGTGCTCATTTTAGCAATGTACGACTTTGGATTATTCAATTCGGCGGGAGTTTTCTTTGTTGTGAAAGTAATTTTTTTTCCTTTTTATATAAAGCAGCTGCCAACAATATAATTGCCATTTGAATCAGACGCTAGCCTTATTTTTGGTTTTTTTTCGCCCGTAACTTCATTAGATTGGTTGAAAAATTCAAAAGTTTTACAATAAACAAATTGCTAAAGTTTATTTGTATCAAATCTTTTTAAAATTTCATTTTATTATTTACTGGGCTAATAAGAAGCTTTTGAATGGAGCCATTCTCAATAAACATTATACGGGCGACTGAACAAAATTTCTGATATTTTTTAGTTGGAAATTTTTTTCCTTCATAGTTCATTCATTCAAATAATCATTCAGCTGATTTGGTGGCTGTTGTATTCATTCAGACTTTCGAATTTCAATTATTTATCGGCAGCGAAATCAATCGAAATTCAAAACTCACCAACAAACAGACAAAAAATAGAAAAATAACATTTCCATTTACAACTAAAACAAAGCAACGAGCTACTTGTAAAGCTTTGTAGCAGTGAGTGAGGCCAAATGCTAGCAGTCATTCGAAACGATTTACATTTCCAGCTAATAGATGGAGTTGTTCACAGTTACATGCCATAAAATTTGAATCAAGTTCTTCAAAAGCCGGAAAAATTATGATTGTTGAATATTTGAAGTCTTACCAAACAATCAATTATTTATTTATTGTTATTATTATTATCATGACAATGAAAAAAAAAACAATCAATAAAAATGAATTCCCATCTACTCTTATCCGCTTTCAATATGCGACTCGAAACAGATGAAGAGACAAATCGAAATAAACGGGGCACTCAATCGTATCGATGAAAGTCATCATCGTTGGTAGGATTCAAATCGTTTCAGTAGCGACGGGATAAAATCGAAACAACGAATGAACAAAAAAGAAAAAAATATTAACGAAACGATGCTCAACGAATGAAAAATTAAGACTTTTCAATGAATTGTCACGTTCGTTTGGTTGTTACAATTTACAATACTATAACGATGGATGATGGTTTGGCTGATGATTTATACGTTGCAATTGTGATCGACGATAAAATTTCAAATTCGAATCGCCGGAGTCAGATGGTCGAGTGAGCCGTGAGTTGCTGCATGAAATAAGCAAAATAATATTAATAAATAAGGCAAATTTCCATGGGATAGTTGTCCCTCTTCTGGTGTTTTTCATTCGCTTTTTTAGGCGTCAATTATACAATTGAAAGTAGTTTTTCCATTTTTGGTTGCTGATTCCTGTCGTCCACACTTTCTCATCTCTCTCCTTCTCTCTTACATTTTCCATTTCGTGTCTGTCATAATAAATAATGATATAAACGTTTTTCTTTCCATATTCGATAGCAGCACTCCAATAACAACTTAATTATGAGCCCATTATAGAATCGTTTTTCAACCAATTAAGGAACGCATATACATGTGTCTCAACGCACGCCTATTTTACGTGTTAAAGTCAAAACATTGTTGAATGTTTCCAACCGAGGGGCGCAATTTTTTTTTTCTTCTTTCGAATACTAAAAAGCTAAACAATGTATAAACGTACACCCGTATGCTTATATTCAAATTCAACCGAAAATCAACATGTTTTTGTATCAGTTGTCAGGCAACGATGAAACACCCTTAAATTATCGCTTCAGGCATTCAGAATTTCAAATTCGTCTATCGGACTTTCTGCGATTGTATGAAGCATACAATTGAGTCAAGGTCTTTATGATATTGTATTATAATTTTTG
>GL501491.1:298882-311409 GCA_000149185.1 Mayetiola destructor
GTGGCAAATGTAAAATAAAGAAAGAGGAATCAAATGGAAATATAAAATCTATCATAATATTCAACATCATCCATCGTCAATGACGCCAAATTATTATATGCTCGAGAAAAAGGCGGAAACAATTTTTTTCCATTCTCATTTGCTGCTGCTGTTGTTGCTGTTGTTGCTCGAAATTCTTTGTACGTTTTCATTTGGTTCGAGGTTCGGGGGAATCGTTTATGAATTATGTATTCACAAATGAATGAGTATGTCAATGTATAAGCGTTATGGCTGCCATATTTTTAATTATTTTGAATCGCGAATCGCATGATTTGTGCACGTTATGCAATTTTCCATATTTTAATACACAAAAAATGAAAAAAAAAAGTACAAAAAAGAAAAAAGGGATCTCATCACCCCCAGGTGTGAGTTGCAAATTGTTACTATCATCAATTGAAAAGAATAAAGCTGATTTTAGCATCGATTCTCGACTCCACACTAAGAGAGAAACTCGAATGGCGAAAATAAAACAACGGAAAATGCATAAAGAGTGCGATTAAATCAAAAGTGTACGACAAAATCCATATCAACGGAAGGAAAATTATTACTTTTCGAACATCATCATCTTAATTTGATGCATCCTAGTGATGCTTATGGAATTTTTGCATACAATAGACGAAACTTTTTTTTTCTTCTTTCAATGGCTGTGATTCGATTACGCAATTTGATGCATGACGTTTAATAAGATTATCATTTTCAAGCGTCAACTTAAGTCATTATGCATAAAATGGGATAAGTTGTGAGAGGTTTGAGACTGAAGATTGAAAATGGAAGATGATGATGAGGATTTTTCATTCGAATTAATGAACACTTCATTTCATTAAAGGAAATCAAACCATCGGCTTTTGTTCATTTCTTCATGACGATATTCGGACACTTAAACTTAAAACTACGGAATTGTTTGAGTGGACCCAGTTGATTTCTTCGGCCTGCTGCATTCTGCACAATTTTAAAAACCAGCTCTTTGGCTATATTCCAATAAACTCCATTTATTATTACAACTTGCATTTTACACCAATTATTTATTTATTTATTTAGTTAGTCGAATTTCGAATGTAACAATGAACAAATTGTGTGCTTGAAATATGAAGAGCGCATTATATTTCATATTTGTGCCATTATACTATGTTCCATAGTTATCTATGTTATGTATTTTGTATTTATTTTTTTATTATAGCACCGGTTGCATTCGAGATTCATATCAAAACTAAAACATATCAAAGATGATATCAAATGAATGAAAAATTCATATTGTTTGATGGCTGTTTACTGTTTACATAAAATGTCGCAATGCGAACAGATGTTGAACATTTTTGTCTCATTCTTTGTGAGTTTTTGTTATTGTTTTTTGTTGTCATGTTTGTCAAAATGTCAACATTTTTTTTTGCCTGAACAACTATCAAATGAGTAGTTGGCTTGATGTTCAAATTACATTTTTTTTATACTGGAAAATTTCATTTAAACCGACATCGTGGCTTTGAATGATCCTTCAATCATTATAAAATTATTTTTATTAATTATTATTTTATTAAATTTAAATGGTGATTCAAAGGCTGTGGAGAATGAATAACAGTGTGCATTTGATTTAATAAAAATGTTTTCATAAAATGTCGCAATGCGAACAGATGTTGAACATTTTTGTCTCATTCGTTGTGAGTTTTTGTTATTGTTTTTTGTTGTCATGTTTGTCAAAATGTCAACATTTTTTTTTGCCTGAACAACTATCAAATGAGTAGTTGGCTTGATGTTCAAATTACATTTTTTTTATACTGGAAAATTTCATTTAAACCGACATCGTGGCTTTGAATGATCCTTCAATCATTATAAAATTATTTTTATTAATTATTATTTTATTAAATTTAAATGGTGATTCAAAGGCTGTGGAGAATGAATAACAGTGTGCATTTGATTTAATAAAAATGTTTTAAGAATAACAAGTGATGAGAGCTCCGGGCTAAGACTCCAGAAACAATAAGCAATGAATAAATAACGTAAATAATTAAAAAGCCCATCAGTTCGTGCAGCGCCATCGCTTGAGGGTCGTTCGTAGTAAAAACTCATCAGTTTCGCAATGAAACGCGCTTTTGTTTTAACATACAATGGATGCAATGGACGAGGATTGCGATTTTTATGCAAAGTTCGTTAAATGTTTCACAACGTAAAAGCACCTGGCAATTTTCTTTACTAAAATGGAATGAATAAGAAGGCAGTTAACGACATTGATTTGAAATGAATTTTCGAGCTGCTGTCGATTGAATTCGAATTAATCTTCAATGATTCAATGATCATTTCACTAAAATCAAAACTACTGCCTATAAAGATGACGAAATTTCTTGCGATAAGTTTAAAAAAATGAATTTTTTAAATCTCCGATTTAATTTCAATTCAGGATTCTTTTGCAATTTGATTTTGATTTATGTGAAGAGTTTTTCATTTTGTAAATTTTATCATTTGATTTGAAACGATGATTGATGTTGTTGCCGGTAATTGGAAATCAGTAAATGGAAATATGCCCTCTTCAACAACCATAACATCATTTCAAATCATTTCAAATAGCTAACGATTTGATTTGTTCGTGTTGATACATAAAATGTATCAGCATTTGAATCGGTCCCCAATTTATTCATCAATTTTTTCATAATTCCTCATAAATGTTCAATGTTCGATTCTCATGGTTTAATAATAAGATATAAGATTCATTTGGTAGGTACTTGTATATATACATTAGCGGGCCGAAGAGAATCCCCTTTAAAAATATTTTCGGTTTCTTGATGCCATTCAAATTCATGTATGTTTTGTGGATGATCTAATGCGTTGATTGGATATTTTGTTGCTGGTTTTTCTTTTGGTTACGTCGATGTTGCAAGGGAAAAATTCAAAAGGGTGCATGTTGTTGAGTACGTAAATCACTAAATTAATCCAAAAAAAAAAAAAAAAATTAGTCATAATAGGAAATCACATATTCCATCAAATGATTTTCACGCACCGAAAATGAAATGCAAAGACAAAAATGGCGAATCATCAAATTCAAAAATTACAAATTTGTCTGCAAAACTATTTGAGGTTGAAATTGCAAAAGAACACAATGTTTATTTTATTGAATGAATACAAGCCAAACATAACAAACAGTTTTACTTCACAAATAGCGAAATATGAAGCTGAAAGAGGAAGAGAAATTTGTGACACAACTCAAAATAAATAAGTAATGAGAAATATAAAAAGAAACCATTGAAAATGACATAAGTGTATAACTACTTATTAGAAAGTAAACAATTGCATCGAACAAAGCAAAGAGAAGAAAATCAAACATATGAACACATTGACGATAATCCAATAATATTTCAACGCCCATTCCTTGTTTATCCTTCTTATATTTCAATGCCAAATATTTTGATACATTTCATTTTTGTGTTTTTTCCAAAAAGGGCATCATGTTATTGACAGTCATCATCGAATGACTAGAAAAACTTTTTCATTCACACACATTTGTGGTTTCGATTTGAGTGGTTTGAATGCCTTTGGAATTTGGCATTTATTTTTCGCTTCAGGTACTAGAGTTTTGCTATACTTTGTTCACAATTCTGCAGCAACAGAGTTTGCAAAAAAGAATTGAAATTATTGAATGGTGTGTTGATGACGTGTGAATTCCGTCGGCAACACAATGCTTGTTGCTTTATGGTATAGATTTCCATTGAGTGGAAAAAGTGTCAAAAAAATGTTTCAGACAATTTTGTTTCAATTGCCAAAGTATTGATTACCATGTTTCGAAAAAGAAAAAAAAAATTTGCGAAAATCTCATGAAAGAAGTGTCCAACAAGTTGAGATGTGCTTTTGTTGGTTTAGCCCAATGTATTGCCATTTTCCTACTTGTCGATTATTTTATTATTAACAATAAATGAATCATTTTTTATAGAAAGAAACTACCAGAGGTACACAATTCCATCCACAGATCTATAAATAATTTATTGAACATTCAATTTAGCGTTCGAATCAATTAGAATGATTGAACTAATGAGTATTTAACATGCCATTGATCGTATATCGAACAGTTTACACACTGTCATTTAATTTATTCATCAAACGATTATCATATTCATTTAGTTGAATATTCATTGACATGAAAACAATTATCTCCATCAATTTGCGTTTCGCTTGAATGAAACTAAAAATTTCAAATGAATTATTGAGTTAATCGTAGGTGTTTTGATACGATCGACCTCAAACTATTCTGATTGCTATGGTGGATGCAAGATATACAATGAATATAAATAACAAAAGGCCATGAAATATCCTTTTAAGTTCGTATCCATTTACTTTTTTTTTTTTTTTGGAACATTTAGCGGTGACAAAGGATGTTTTGATATTTCAATCAAAACATTTCGTCATTCCTTTTTAACGCCAATGAAAAAGAATGAGATTTGGTTTCGTCACAAAGGAGTTGCTGGCCCAATTCAACAGAAAATTATATGTTTACATTCACAACTAAATCCATTTGGATCTGAAATTCCAACCAAAAACAAAATAAAATCAAATGTCATTCCTCATTTGTTGTGGTTAACAAAGGCCCAACCAAATTGACAAAACACCAAAATGTACTGCGAATATGTTCAGGAAACAGATCAGCGCTGAATAAATAAAGAAAATTATAGAAGAAGAAGAAAAAATAGAGTCTGATGTGATCTGGTTTGAACAACAATTAACTCAATTGCTGAACGGTGTGCGACCACAGCGAATCCAAAAAGTATTAAATTCCTTAAAAGAAAAAGAAGCGAGCAGAAAATCCACAAATCACACATTCAAATCCGAAATCAATGAACGAACAAATGTGTTGAATCCCATGAAAACGATGAATGTGATGATAATAACACGACAAGAAAGAGAAAACAAATCCGTTGAAATTCGATACTAATTATGAATTGATTTGCGATGTAATGTGTGAACACAAGAAAAATGAATCCCAACGAACAAGAGATTTAGAGACTTAGAGAGACATAAAGGTAGTCTACCTGTCGACTGGCTGAAGGGATTTTATGTCCCCTTTTTGGATTCATGAATTCAAAATTGAATTGAATGGTTTTGGTGATATATTCGATTAGTTTGTCAGTTCGACATGATTGATGAATGAAAAGAGTATTTATTACATCGATTGTTTTGCTGTTTTGCTGGTCCACGATGTCAAGTTTGATAATAATGGATTTTCCATCTTTGTGATTATTTTTTTTTCGTACACAAATTATTCGTGCTTTTTTGCATTTATTCGTTCATTTTGTAAGACGATTCAAATGTGATTTTTGTCATTTGAAAAGGATTTGGCTGCGTTGTCATTACAAAATGGTTATTTGATACTTTACAACATTTTTCCGATGACATTTTACGAATAAAAAAGCACAACATCATGATGAGAGCTCAATGCTTCTCAATGCTCAATGAATAAACTTCGATTATTTCATCGATTGATGGCATTGATATGCTTGATGATTTTAATAAATGAGTTGATTGAATGAATGAATGTTTACCTAAAAAAAATTCCATTTTTCTCAATTGAAATTTGCTTTCATTGAATTAGTTTTCAAGTAAAAAAAAACGCTTTCTGCTTTCATTTTCAAATAAATTCCGCCTTTTTTGAATAAAAAAAAAATGAATTTTGATTTCCATACAATGGCATTGGCAAAGTCTCACCATTGATTAACAACATCATTAAAATTAATTGCGAAAATTGAATAAATCATGGCGTTAATGTTGAATATTTTCAATGTTCATCGTTCACACCTTGAATTTTACCATTTCATCCATTATTATACCAATGATATTTCCGATAAAGATGTCCTTCTGAGCAAATTATTTGCTATTATTATTATTCTATGCGACACCACGACAGTGTTGTCTATAATCAAAAACGATTTGAATCTCGCAGAGATCACACTCAAATACAATGACGCATTCCATTGATAAAATTCACATTGAAATTATGAAATTATAAAATCATTTCATTAATATTATAACCCATTCCGGATGGATAGATGGATGGATGAATGGATCGGCTCAACGGGAGCGGCAACATTCAAATTGAATTTACCTTTATTTTTTCTACAAAGTATTCGGTTTTATTCAAATACATTTCAATTCAATTTTGTTTCATTTGTTCGTTTTTCCATTTTTCATTCATTTAATAAATTACGTTCACGAATAAAACCAAAATGTTAATTGGAAACTTCATTAGAGACGATTCAATGCAATGAATAATTTTGCAACAGATGAGGAAAAATAATAAAAAAAAAAATAGTGAAAACGAAACGGAAATATAAATATGAATTCAATTGAGATTTAAGATTCGCTGAACTGTGACAACGACAACGATGTCAACTGGGATATCGCACACGATACAGATGATGAGGTGCAAAAATCATTAGCACAACCATTCATAATGTTTGTTTTGTTACGTTTATGCAAATGATAAAATACGTTCAAGAATCATGAGCAGAAGAAATATAGGAAAGAAAAGCATATGAAATTTATTTGCATGGCAAAGCCACCATGGTACTCAACCGAATCGTGTGTATAGTGTATATGAACGAACGAATAAAATAGCGACAGAGATACGGCAACATAGCATTTGCAATGCATACAAACAAAATAAATATGAAAAAAAAAAATAAAAAAAAATAGTCGTGAATTCTCATTCTCATTTTACTCATTGCCATTAGCACCACCCTTCGTCAAAATGTAAAGCCAGTTCGTTTTTTTTAATTCTCGCCCTTTGCCTCATATGCTGTCATCCATCATATTTTCTATTTTCTTCTATCGTCAAACACGCACACACACCTATTCGAGGCCGTATGTGAGATGTGAGACACGTTGTACTCTATTCGCTCCATGTGACACATACCGTAATGATCTTTAATGGTTAATGTGTGAATAGATTCGCATAGGGTGCTGATGATTTCGTAATTTTGCAATTTTATGTCGAATTGAGTGTCGGATTCATTGAAAAATGTAGAACACCCTGCGTGGACAAAAAAAAAAAACTAGAAATATTTTGTGCTCAATCCAAAAAAATTATAATGAAGAGAATATTATGCTTGAATTATCACATGTTTAAAATCGTATTTTTCAAATTTGCACTGATGAGATTTGTACATCATCTTAAAACTAAAGTTTCGTACTTTTGGCTATGTTTACAAACAAAAATTCAACTCACTAGTGAGCATTAACTGTGTACAATTTTCTCACTCAAAAGTGTTGATCATAATAATTAATATCAAAATGTGTGGTAAAAATCCAGTTTGGAGGCCACATTATTCGGATTTTAAATTTGTTCTGGTATCTGAATTTGCATCATGATATAAATTCATTTGAATGTCCCATTTGTCATTATGATTATGGACTTTCAGATTGGAATAGATACTCACACACCACAAACATTTTAATCCCATAAAAATTGTTTACAAAAAAAATGGTTTTGTCTCCATTCGAAACTACAGCAGAAAATGGACTTTGTTTTTGGAAAAATGAGTTTCGAGGTGCCATTGCTAATGCAATCGCAATGGAAAAAACTTGCTAAAATGTATATGCATTTTTCATCCACAATGAATACCGATTCTTTTTCCATATTTTCAATGGTTTGAGGAACAGAAGAATCGAGTTATTTAATTTTGAATCACTGCAACGGTTTTTGCTTTTCAACTCAAAATCATTGGAAAATGCTATAATAGTGAAAAATAGCTTTACTACCAATTCACACGAACCACGAACCTCATTCATTGTTTATAATTCAAAATAATGCAACGCGAAAAAATTAATAATAATCTTAAAATCGCAAAACGCATTGATTTCATTTCGCTCAATAGCTATTTCAATCCACAACACCTACCTGATATCAACCACAAGGCACCACAGTACGCACTTAGAATTTTGAATTATTGCAAAAGTGGCA
Organism: Mayetiola destructor; assembly: GCA_000149185.1. Taxonomy (NCBI): domain Eukaryota; kingdom Metazoa; phylum Arthropoda; class Insecta; order Diptera; family Cecidomyiidae; genus Mayetiola; species Mayetiola destructor. The sequence continues at coordinate 306,855 of GL501491.1, forward strand.
CGATTTCCTTGAATACGTCGATTTAACATCAGCAATTTAATCACTTGACTCTTGATGATTGATGCAAAATACATACCTACACAATTTTGTGTTTGTTCCATTTGCCATTTACGGCATTTTACAATATTTATATATGTATGATGTACATTGATTATCTTGGAACTGGAAGCTGCGGGCCAAAGCCATTACAGTTGATTGCGTTTGCAATTTTCTTACCAGATTTTGTGATTTCTATGTAAGAGTTTTTTTTCCTTACTCTTTCCGTTTTGGTGAACTGTCGCATATATCATACGTAGCCAGGTGAGGATCGAAATAATATCCTTTGATAGTACTTTGGCTTTGTTTGCTGGTAAATTGTTCTACTTGAGCACCCATTAAAATATGCATTTTAATTTCGTTGTTCTCACATAAAATGCAAACAGCAAACACAAGCACAAAATTATAATAATAATAATAATAATTTTGTCCTATGATGAATTGAGTCGAGCAAGCGATTTGGCTGAAAGAAAAAGAAAAAAAACACACCCAAAATCATCATCTACATGATGGTGGAGATGGAATCTTGTGATTTTCGTTCTCGACATTTTTCTTTTCAGCGTTTGGTGTTCGTTCATTGCTGAGCGACTTTAATAACTTTATCAGAATTTCTATTCTTTGATTTATTTTTTTTTTCGCTTTTTTTGCTGTTTTGTTATTTGTTGATTGTTGTCATTATCATGCACCTCATTATGCCTCTTTGTTTTAATATGTTATAAAGTCTTTAAGCGTTTATGCCATTATTTTGACATTTTTCGCATCCAATCTCAGTTTCATCCAGTTTTTGCTCATTTCAATATTTATATTTGTTCTTTTTTTTTCGTTTCTTCGAAATAATGACAAAAAAAAAATCATTACAGCAACAAAATCTCAGTGTTTCATTTGTTTGTTGGAATATTATGCATGGACGCGTTGAATGCAATTTTTTCCACGAAACCTTTGAAGTCCTTTTTTCTTTGTTTTATTTTTCACTTACTGAAATAGAATGAGAAATCGTTTTCGAATTGGACTTTGTTAGTATATAAATTTGTAATGAGCACGGAAAGTTTAAAAGAAACCAACCGATTCCATTTTGAAATGTAATAGCGCTGACGTCAGTCACAGCTCACACAGTCTTTCATGTTTTTGACAATAAACTGGGCTGGCGGTGTTTTGCGAAACGCAGCCCAACGACACTGAAACCGCACGCACAGAAAAAATTAACGTTCCGTTTTTGTTTTTTTTTTTCAATTTTCATTTTATTAAACCAAAGCGTAGAAAACGTCCAAAAAATGGATCCTATATCTAAAGTGCAAGAAGAACTCAATAGATTCAGCCAGATGATGCGAGATCTTGATAAAAAATGCCTGATTTGAAAGAGAAAATTCTAGAGCAGCAAAACTCCATCGCCATACTGAACATCAAAGTGGCAGCCCTGGAAAAATGCCAAATCTGTTCGGCCGACAAAAACGATAATTTTGTTCGGTTCCATGTAACCCGTGGTGGCGATTTGCTAAAAAGCTTGGCGCAACGGCACTGAAACAGCACGCGCAGAAAAAATAAGTTCAGTCATACAACGATTGACTGATGAAGTCAAAACTTTGACTAATAAAGTCAAGGTTTTGACTGATCTAATCGAGGTTTGTCGAGACGGCTATATTGCGCAAAAGAAAGAAAATATTGAATTAAAGAGCACAAATGATGAAATCAAGAACAGGCTAGCACGTCTAGAGTTGTGCCAAATTTGTGGGGCAAGCAACGACCAACAGATAAAAAGAATCCACCTGGACTGTGCAAAATTGTCAATTTAAAACAGCTTGCAACACTTTTGAGCCGATTGAAGTTCAATTGAAAACAAATAAAAAATGTCCAATCACAAATGAGATTGTTGACAATAAAAAGTGTTCATTTCCATAGAAATCGATCGTGCGCATTGTGTAAAATAGCTATTTTCAGGTTTTACGATATCAATTTGCTCTTCATTTCATATTTATGCTGAATTATATGTTTATTTCTTCACAAATTAATCAACAAGCAGACTAAATTCTAATGGCTATCAAACATTCAACAATCAAGCCCTCATTGCTCAATCCATAATTCAGATTTTCTTCATTCAAACGATCGCAACGTTTAAGACTTTCAGGTTCATCAACAGCTCAAACAAATCACAGATGCAACCATTCAATTCTCTGTCGGTTGCTGCTTGATTTTATAATCAGCAAGCGCGGCTTTAATTGCATCTTCGGCCAACACTGTAATTAATCGTTAGATGTAATTCCATCGTTTGTAATTATCAAAGACACCAATTTCACAATTTCAATATACTCACTTGAACAATGCAATTTGACTGGTGGCAAGCACAACTCCTTTGCAATATCAGAATTTTTCAAATTTCCAGCTTCGTCGAGTGTTTTGCCCTTAACCCATTCGGTTGCTAGGGAACTGGATGCAATAGCTGAACCACAGCCGAAGGTTTTGAATTTTGCATCGACAATTTTGCCAGTGTCGTCAACTTTGATCTGTAATTTCATGACATCACCACAAGCTGGAGCTCCGACTAATCCAGTTCCAATACTTTTATCTTTTTTGTCAAACGATCCAACATTACGTGGATTTTCATAGTGATCCAGCACCTGCAAATATAATGAATTTTGGTTTTATTAATGTCATGGAACAGAACACACTGTTATTGATGTTTCTTACATTTTTGTGATAAAAAATAGCTGGAAGACTTTGCACTCGACCGAGTTTCAATAGATTATTTGGGCGAAAAAGTGCCATTTCAATTTTGAAATATATTTCACAGGTTGTTTTCTTCTATAAAATTCGATGGCAACTATTCAATTACGTTTCTGATTTATTATTTGAAATACGCAGTTGCATGCAATGCTTAAGTAACACCTGAATCAAAACACAAAACAAAATGACAATTTTAATCTGTCAAAACAGATGAACACATTATTCAGAGTACAGACTGCAATTATCTGCCATGGACTCTGACAACACCAAATACTTTAATAAACTGTTGTATTTAATAACATTATGAAATCAACGTTATTCTGATATATGCCGCAAAAGATTTGCTAATCATGTGCTAAAAATAGCTTTCGATGACTAAAACTTCGTCAAAAATCAATAAAAATAAGTTGCAAAATATGAAATCGTCCGGCAAAGCAATCAAAAAGTTGTTGTGACGCTAAATTAATAATGAAATTAATACTTTGATGCAACTAGTGACATCTGATGTCACAAATCCACATAATCTAAACGGGAAGATAATCGCATAGCAGGCATATTAACTATTAGCCATAGATAAAAAAAGAATATTTGAATTTGAGACGCGACTGCGACACATATTTTCGGTTGGAAATATTTTTCGTAGAGGCGATCACATATTTGCTGGCATTTTTATGTGTGAGTTTCACATTTTTATTTCGACGTTCATTTTCTGATTGAATCAAAATAAACGTATCAAAGTGCGTGCGAACAAACAAACCATTCGCCAACGAAATAGAGAACAGTGATTTTTCTGGCAAAAAAGAAGAAAATCAAAATAAATTTCTCTTTACATTTGATTCAATTGATTGATATCCATCCAAAATTTGCATACTTTCGACCCATTTAAGGTAAGTGCATTTTAAATAATTATATAGTTTTATTTTTGTTTACCGTAAGTAATGACGATGCTGATTACTAATCAAGCGACAGCTAGACTAATGTGAAATATAGTGATGCGATATCGCATTAAAACTGTGTTTTCGGAATTTCGTCACATTTTTGTCAATTTCCATGAAATTTGCAACGCAAATTCAGAATTAATTTGATTGGTGAAGATTGTTGCTTTCGCTCAAATTCGTCAAAAAAAAAATTCAATTAATTATATTGGGCAAAAGAAAGATGGCGACGACTCACATGTACAATATTCACAATTAACACATGTATGCGTATATCCATGTATGCGGAACCAATTTATCGCCATTTATTTTGTTGTTTGAATGAGTTTTTTCTCGGTTCTAATATTTTTTCGTTTCGTTTTTTTTCAATTTTCATTTTAAAGCGTACAACGGCCAAAAAATGGATCGTCTAATTAAAATGCAAGAAGAAATCGATCAATCCAGACAGGAGCAGCTAGAAACTCAGAAAAACATCGCCGACTTGCACGAAAGGACTCGGAAACTTCAAGCCTCAATCGACACACTCAAAATCGAAGTGGCAGCCCTAAAAAAATGCCAAACCCGTTCGGCCGAGAAAAAAGAATGAATTTAAAAAAATACCAATAGGCGATATCAATTTGCTCTTCATTTCATATTTATGCTGAATTATATGTTTATTTCTTCACAAATTAATCAACAAGCAGACTAAATTCTAATGGCTATCACACATTCAACAACCAAGCTTCTCATTGCTCAATCCATAATTCAGTTTTTCTTCATTCAAACGATCGCAACGTTTAAGACTTTCAGGTTCATCAACAGCTCAAACAAATCACAGATGCAACCATTCAATTCTCTGTCGGTTGCTGCTTGATTTTATAATCAGC
>GL501491.1:343709-375081 GCA_000149185.1 Mayetiola destructor
ATTGTCATCGAACTATGATTTATGTGCATCGAATTTGTTTTCATGATTAAATGAAACATTTAAGGATCTGTAAATGGGTGCATTTTAACGAACCGAGAAATGAAGTCTGTTTTTGGTTTGCATTCGTAAACAATTTCAGTCAAGTGGGAATGGGATAAATGGTGTTGAAGAGTAATAACTTCATCTATTTGCTCGGTCGATGATATAAAGCAAACCTCAGACATAAACAAATGAGATGCGTAGCAATATGTTCTATTTCATAAACAAATTCGAAAAACCCACAAAATGAAATCCGGAATTTTCCGTAAAAAAAAAAACGGATTTCGATATTATTATTTCAACAATTCGGCAATTTTCAATGAGTAACATTTGAAATACAAATTGATTGATGATTTTATCATTTGTTTTGGCTCATATCCATGGATTTTCTAGCTAAATAAAAAAAAAAATCCAAAGTGTAGCTGAATCTTCGATGAAATCGAAAACATTCGTAATTTGTTTATATTAATAAATTCAAGCATTTTTTCAATAGTGTAGTTCAAACACAATGTGTTCAATGGGCCCAACAATTTATTCGAAAATATTTCGTTTGATTTATTTATTCAAACGCAATTTGTAAACTTAAACGATTTAATTTCATTTTTCTTCTTCAAATCTCATTATTCAGGCTACGCGATAAACAATATGCCAGTTTCATTGCGGCGCTGTCACCTTAAATATCCTTTTTCTCATTATTATCATCATATTACACCTACACGTTCCGTCGGTCAAACATTTGATGTGGAAAAATTTTCAACGTCAAACCCATTGTCCTTTTCACATCTACAAAATCCACATCATAGACTAGACTGTTTGGTTGATCCAACTAATCCGAAAATAACAAGTATTCCACCACCGAGTGCAGCGACCAGTGATGACACGTCAACAGGCGGCCAAGCCAAGAGAAAGCGATCATGGTCACGAGCTGTTTTCAGTCAATTACAACGAAAAGGGTTAGAAATTCAATTTCAAATACAAAAATACATTACAAAACCTGATCGAAGAAAATTAGCAGCACGCTTAGGATTGACTGATGCTCAAGTGAGTTTTTATTTTTTCTCTCAATATTATACAAAAACAAAACCATGTACTAAATGAATTATTATGTGAATGAAAAAAAAAATTACAGGTCAAAGTTTGGTTTCAGAATCGACGAATGAAGTGGCGACACACAAGAGAAACCAAATTCGACAAAACTCGTAATGTTGAGCGCAAAATGGAAACAACTGTTATTCCTGGCAAAACCGAACAAGACTATTTGAGTGATAGTAGCATCGATAGCGGCGGCAGTTGCCCAAGTGACGAGAGTAAACATGACATTGATGTTGTTACCGAGTAAATGAAAAAAATTAATTAACATTGGAATTTGAAATTAAATGGTTTAAAAGATATAAATGTTTTGGTTTATTATTTGAAATGAATTGGTGTCGTTATTTTGTTTTCTATCAAATATTTGGATGGTTTTCACCGGACGATAGATATGCGTACCATACACCAGGACTCTGAAATGAATATGTATAGATATTTATTGTCGAATAATGATAATAGTAGCAGAATTAGCACATTGATTCAAAGTCTATCATCCGACTGCGTTTTGAGGAAAAATTCTACGTTTATGTAAGAAAAAATTTGTATGTAATGACAACGGTAAAGTAGGAGGTTCCACTGTAATTGCAATATATGATCAACGTGAAAACATTCGCTAAATCAGATCAATTGAAAGTACATGATTTCTAAGGGTTTTTACTCATTCCCGATGTGAATAAGAAAACATGGAAAAACCCATGCTCATTGAAGTATTAAGTGAACAGGCTTGGGCATATAGGGAATGAAATGTGCAAAGAATTGGCTAACATGCACAACATTTATCAAACGCCGATAGTGAACAGCTTAATCAGAGGGTGGCTGCATTAGAGAGATATCAAATTTGTTTTCGTTCTCCGAACATAAATGAACAATTGTTTAAATTTTATGGCGAATGTGCCTTGAATATATATGTACTTACTTACGTATCAGCCGGCATTTCAAAGGAAATACAAAAATTTATTAATTTGAAATAATAATAATTTGTTCATAAAAACATCAATTGTCAGGTGTGTGTGAAAATATTTAAGACGACTGTTTACCTAATATTTCATCAATAAATCATTCAATCTAGTACGTCAATTTGATACACAGAAAATCGTGTATACTAAGACTCTTTACATACCCGCACACATACTTGCAATACTAGTTTTCATAGGATGAATCGTTTAATATGAAATGCTTTGCAGCTGTCATCTGTCATAGTAAACAATAAATGCCGCGACTCGATTGTAACAAATTGAAATGGTGATAATTTCGATTCAAACAAAAATTGTGCTTTTTTCTTATTTATTTCATAGTTGAATGCGTTTTCAAAGGAAATTAATTTAAATACTGTTGACGTGAATAGTTGTGAATATTATTTTAATTTGCGATGGGTCTTGATTTTGATCCAATCGATTATTGTCGAACATTGGCACGTTCGCCATCACCATACAAATGCCCTGTGGAAGAATGTAATAAATCATACAAATCAATTTATGGTTTACAATTACATTTATTAAAATACAATCATGATACGCATCAGCAAATCAATCATCCAGCCCGCACACCATCAAGAAAACAAAAAACATCTCCGATGGCTCCAGGTACTGGTGGCGGTGGTTTAGCCAATTTCGGATCACCCAAAGAAGGTTTGACCTATTTGGAGGCACAGCATATTGTTCAATTTGAAATTGATGGCAAAAGTATTAAGGTATCAACTATTGATGCCATTCCAACAATATCATCGGAGGATTATGATAAACTTGTTGAAAAGGGTGAAGCGACAAAGTTCATTGAACCAGAACCAGAACCGCATATCAAATTACCCGAAGCAAATTTCCATAAAGTTGATAATTATTCGATTTGCGATGCACCACAAAGACCGAATGCTTATATACGGTGAGATAATTAAATAATTCTCGTGTGTAGAAAAAAAGCGTGTATTTGAAAAAAAAAAATTCTAAAAAATAATGGGGTTATGGCTTCTATGATTTTAGATTTATAGAAAAGAGCCCCGAAGAGCTGGACGGTGAAATCGAATACGATGTGGATGAAGAGGACGCTATTTGGCTGGAACACATGAATAAAGAGCGTTTAGAAACTGGATTGAGTGTAGTTTCGATTGATACATTGGAATTGTTGATGGATCGTTTGGAAAAGGAATCGTATTTTCAAACGGCTTCCAGTGATCAGGCGCCAGTTGTTGATGAAGATGCTGTGTGCTGTATTTGTTTGGATGGTTTGTACATGGTGGTGATGTGACAAAATTCGAATTGATTCTAATTTTGATTGTGTTCTGAAATTTCAGGTGATGCAACAAATACGAATTTCATTTTATTTTGTGACCGTTGTAATTTAGCAGTGCATCAAGATTGTTATGGTGTACCTTATATTCCTGAAGGGCAGTGGTTATGTCGTCGTTGTCTTCAAAGTCCCAGCAGACCGGTCGATTGTGTACTTTGCCCGAACACAGGTGGTGCATTCAAGCAAACCGATCGAAATCAATGGGCGCATGTTGTTTGTGCATTATGGATTCCCGAAGTTCGATTTGCTAATACCGTTTTTTTGGAGCCAATCGATTCGATTGAAACCATTCCGCCAGCACGTTGGCGTCTTACATGCTATATATGTAAACAAAAAGGAATTGGTGCCTGTATACAGTGTCAACGGAATAGTTGCTATGCAGCATTTCATGTAACATGTGCACAGCAAGCCGGTAAGCTAATAATCATGATTGCAAATGTATTACGTTGACGCATAATTTCAAAAACTTTTTTTGTAATAAATTAAGGTTTATACATGCATATGGATACCGTGAAATCAATATCTGATGATGCAAGTCCTGTAACCGTACAAAAAGTTGCATATTGTGATGCACATTGTCCGGCGGTAACCGGAGGAAATGAGAACATAAGCCTATCGAGTGCTGAAGCTGAACGTTTACGCCAACAATCACGAAATAAAATGAAACAGGCCAGAAAAACATTGGCCATGAAACGTGAAAGTGTTCCCCTGATTTTGATTCCAACAATTCCATCGGATCGCGTTCAACAAATAACATCTTTAGTTCATTTTCAAAAGAAAACACAATTCATTCAGCGGCTCATTGCATACTGGACACTAAAGCGACAGCACCGAAATGGTGTACCATTATTGCGACGATTGCAGAGCCAAGGACAAGTGCATCAAAGCCGTGGCATTGAAGGATCTCCGAATGCTTCTGAATTGAATCAACAGCTTAAATATTGGCAATGCTTGCGACAGGTGAGGAAGGAACATCTTCCGATGTTGAAAACTTTATATGAAAATATTGTTTTACAGGATCTAGAACGAGCTCGGCTACTATGTGAATTGGTGCGTAAACGTGAAAAATTGAAAGCACTCTATATTCGAACGATGGAACAATCGATAATGATGCGATTGAATCCATTGGAAGAGGCTATGACCAGATTACTTGATTCAATATTTACGAAAGATGCACAAGAGATATTCACCGAACCGGTTGATGTTGAAGAGGTTCCCGATTACATGGATGTTGTCACACAACCGATGGACTTGAGCACTATGCGTACTAAGTTACGTGACGGAAAATACGAACATCTTGATGATATGGAAAATGATTTTAATTTGATGATTCAAAATTGTTTGGCATACAATAATAAGGATACAATTTTCTATCGAGCCGGTGTTCGAATGCGTGATCAATGTGGGCCATTGTTTAAAGCAGTTAGAAAAGAATTGATACGCGATGGTATCGTTGAAAAGCCACAATCGGATGAGTCGATTGCTCAGGAAGTTGACACCGAATTGGCATCAATCATCAAACAAAATCTGCCACACGAAGAATTCTCACAAAAATTGCAAGATTTGATGGAAAAAGCGATGCGCATCAAACACGGAATGATCCGACAGAAACGTGTTAAAAATATCAAAGCCGAAATGGTGAAAGCGAAAAAATCTCAAAATCGTAAAAGTGACAGTTTTAATAGTCCAACAAAATCAATTCATGCATCTGGAAAGAGTATTAAAAGACCGGCATCGCCAATGGAAACATCCCAATCAGAAGATCAAGACGAAATCAATAAAATTGAAGAGGCTCAATTGACGACTCCAACATGTAGCCCCGTTAAGAATGTAAACAATAGTGCATCACCATCGGGTGTTAATCGTCGCACAGCTGTTCTTTTTACGCGAAAAGCAAAAGCGGCTTCACTCAAAAAACTGGAAGCACCCATCGAAACTGAAACAAATAATAAAAACACAGATTTATCATCGTCTAAGCAACAAAATGCATCCTTACAAACATCTACACCGTCAAACACAACATCAAATAATGACAGTCCATTGAAAGTTAAATCTCCGAAGAAATCATCGAAATCCGGTCGAAATAATTCCTTGACATCGGAAGGTGTGGCAGAACCACTTGGTAATTTGAGTAATAGCAAAAGTTCGTCGGGTGCATCTATAATGGCCATACCATCGGCAAGCTCCTCGTCATCTGGTCTAAATAACATATCAAAGAAAATCTCACCAATCGCAAAGGAACGCTATGCTCCATCAAGCATAATGCCAGACAGTTTTCGAACGTATCGCGGTCGAGGTATGGCCCAATCGTCTGATTCAGAAGACTCAATGAATATGAGCTGCATGCACAGCGAATGCAGTAGCTGCAGCGGTTCTGAATTTGGGTAAATGGCCGAATATTTTTATCATTTAAAATAGCTGAATGATTTTAACACGATATTATTTATCTTATTTTTTTGCTTTTGTTTTTCAATCTACATAATTTCAGGTCCAGTTATGATGATGAAGATGACATGGATTCTCTAAGCGGAAGTGATGATTGCAATAAACATGAGAAGACAAATTCCAGTTTGATCAAGTCATTCGGAACACCATCCACGGAAGGCTCGTCACCAACTAAGCGGCGATCAGCTGAAAGTAAAAGAACGACCAACAATAGCCGCATTTCTCATAATACATCTTCGGATACAACATCATCGTCTGGTGCAGCCGCAAATAGTTCAAATTGTACAGAGTACAAGCCATTACAATTGGTGTGGGCAAAATGTCGAGGCTATCCATGGTATCCAGCATTAATAATTGATCCAAGCATTCCAAAAGGTTACGTTTATAATGGTGTACCGTTGCCGACGCCACCAAAAGATGTCATCGAATTGCGCAAAGATAAAACCGAACCAGTTTATTTAGTGTTGTTCTTTGATGCAAAACGAACATGGCAATGGTTACCGCCGAATAAATTGGAAAAATTGGGTCTTAACGATCAACTGGACAAAGCTAAATTGACAGAGAGCCGTAAACAAACTAAAGCTGTCAAAAAGGCATATGAAGATGCATTGCATTACAACAGTCAAGTGACGGATTTGAACGGTCAAGGACCGGGTGCAATTGCATAAGTGAAGAAAAACGAAAAAAAAACAACAAAAACAAAAACAAACAATGGAAATAAGCGCGGTTTTTTCGGGATGGCCGAAACATCATCGTCTTCAATTATTTCCAGCATTTTCATTTATACACTTATTATTATTGCTTACGATTTTGTTTTCATTATAATTGTCATTTATCAATTTATTACATTTTATTGAGTTATAATATTAAATGCATTTTGACAAATCGTTCCAAAAAAAAAACGTACCCATTCATTGTATAAATTTTGAAATGTTAAAAGTTAAAAGCGAATAAAATCGAAAAAAAAGGAAATAAAAGAAAAAATTCATTCATATTCTTTGTTCAACGCTCGTCCAATTATTATGCGACGAATTTCAGATGTGCCAGCCCCAATTTCATATAATTTAGCATCTCTCATAATACGACCAGCGGCATAATCATTTATGTATCCATTTCCACCAAGAATTTGTATGGCATCCAAACCGAGTCGCGTAGCCGCTTCTGCAGAGTATAGAATAATACCGGCACAATCCTTTGGATTAGCATTCCCTTGATCACATGATCTTGCAACGCCATAAAGATACGAACGGCATGCATTCAATGTGGTATACATGTCAGCCAATTTGCCCTGAATCAATTGCTGTTCACCAATTCGTTTTCCAAATTGTTTACGTTGATGAGCATAATCAAAAGCCAAATCACAAGCATTTTGCATTAATCCAACGGGTCCAGCGGCCAATACAAGACGTTCATAATCCAAACCAGACATCAAAACATAAACACCCTTGTTCAATTCGCCAAGTATATTTTTTGCCGGAACTTTACAATCTTCGAAAATGAGTTCACATGTGTTACTTCCACGCATACCAAGTTTATCATATTTTGGACCACTATTGAAACCGTCAAATCCACGTTCAATAATAAATGCCGTGATACCATGTTGAGGTTTTGCATTTGGATCAGTTCGTGCATATACTACCAATGTATCGGCGTCCGGTCCATTGGTTATCCAACATTTTGATCCGTTAAAAATGTAATAGTCACCTTTTTTCACTGCACTCAATTTCATCGAAACCACATCACTTCCAGATCCTGCTTCGGACATTGCCAATGCACCAAAATGTTCGCCTGTGCATAACTGCAACCATTCATTTCAATATTTTTTATTATGTCATCAGTTTGTTTTTTTTTCGTGGAATTAATTCAACTCACTTTTGGCAAATATTTACTTTTCTGTTCCTCATTTCCGTTTCGATTAATCTGATTGATACACAGATTTGAATGGGCACCGTATGATAGAGCTATTGCACCGCTTGCTCTGCGTAAAGGTCATAGAGTTTATCATTTGATGTTAATTCCATATTCCACAATGAATTATTATTATTATGATAATAATCACTGTTGTTTAACGTCACAAACCTTGATAATTCTTCCATTATTATCACATGGTCCAAATATTGACCATCTGATCCACCGTATTTCGAATTAGCTGTTATTCCTAATGCTCCTAAGTCACCTAACTTCTGCCAAAATTGACGTAGTCCCCTATATTGATTGTTATTTTATTTATCAAAACACATATAGATAGATTTTTGTGTTGAATTTCTGGAAAAACTCACTTGAATTCATTAGTTTTGTCGATTTGTTGAGCGTGTGGAGCTAATTCTTTTTGCACAAAATTGAAAATCGTTTCGCGGAGCTAAAAAATAAAATACAATTATAATAATAAAAATCAAAACAACTGATTGAAAAAAAGGTTGACATAAAAATCAAAGTTGATTTGTAAATTCTAACCTTCACTTGTTCTTCATTAAGGCCAAAGATCGTTTCGTCGATTGGATAATGGCTTAAAGACCGTCTCAAAATATATTTTGGTTGAGAAAATAATGTTTTACTTATATTTCGAAGCATTCTCAATGGAAAAAAATAAAACAAACGCAAAAACTAGACTTAAACGAAAGAAATACACGTGAATTGTTTGCGTGAAATAATTCTCGTCCACTCTGTTCAGCGGCTGTCTACATACTTATAAGCAATGTTATAGAATTATCAAAACAGATTACGCACATGTCATATCACTGTGAAAATATACAAGCAAACTTATCTCCATCATATGAATCATGAATTGCAATAACAATCTGTTGCGCTTGTGTTGGCAATTTGGTATACATGAAAGTAAATAGAAATGTTAACCAGCTGATTTCGATAGCTTCATATACAATAACTCCTTTGCAATATATTTTTGGGCCTTGTGTTTTTCCGTTTGCATTTCGTGAGAGAAGCAAATATTTTCTCGCAGCAAATTAATAAATAAATAATTAAATAATAAATCATGTTACAAACGGTGTGGTACGATGCGAGACAGGAAAAGAGACAGCAATATAAATAAATTGAGAATTAATTGTTAATTTGAATTTTTGGTATTTTAAAATGAAAGTCAAACGCTGAATTTCCGGATATTTTTTCTTTCCAATATATTTATGAAATGAACTTACAAATGAGATTAAAATACTCAATACACATAGTTTGTTTGTCGTAAATAAAACTTATTTTAAAATGTAATAACAAAAGAAAAAGAAGGGAGGGGGGAGGGGGAAAGAAGAAGAAAATATATAACATTGATTTTGTTACACATTGAAATGCCGATTCTATTTTCGAATGAAACCGTTTCTATTGAAATTGAAAGAAAATATGAAAAATTGCAATTAATATGAGAATTCGTCATCATACATGTGTGTATATGTATGGTGTGTGTGTGTGTGTGTTGTGTGTTAACGAAATTTGATACTAAAATTTGATGTGAGGCATGTGAATTAGTTAATCTATTGATATTTTCTCAAGTGTTAATTTCCATGTGTTATGACAAAGCCGTTCGTGTCGTATTTGGTAGCATTAAACTCAATAAGCCACCGCCAGCGAGTAAAACAGCCACAATGAATGTCGGTGCCGGACAATATGAATCCAAAAGTGTGGCAATTACAACATTGCCTATAATGCCACCGAGACGAGCTGCGACCATTGATATTGCAACACCAGTCGCTCTAAATACCAAAAAATAACGGAAACAATGTCAAACAATTGGAAATGGAAAAATGAGAATATATATAAAAATTGAATTGAAGCGCCGGCGCAAACAGCACATTACCTGAGATGTGTTGGAAATACTTCTGTTATTAGGCAATCCAATGATGCATTACCACATGCAATCACTCCAGTAAAAAAAGCACTCACAATGAAATTTTGTTGCTTATTTATAACAAAATACATTGCAGCCGAACAGATAGCAGCCGACATTGTACTGAAAATTAAGAAAAATTTCCGACCCAATTTATCCATTCCAAGTATACTGATCAGATTGGCCGGTAATGCTGCCGATAATGAAATTAACGATTCTTGAAACACTGAACTCGATATGGTTGATGAACATTCGCCAGTTTGTGAGTGTGAGCCTGAGTTGACAACATATTCGGTTACTTCACATACAGATGCCGATTGGCCCGGATGAGCTTGAGCATATTCATCGAAAACGGGAATATAATTCCGGAAACCACATCAATAGCCCATAATAACCAATGTGAAATGTAAAATTGATAAGAATGGAAATGACGGTGAATTTTAATATTGGTGGTAAAAATAATTCTTTGCTGTTGTCGGCAATGTTCGAAAACATTATTGAATATTTGCCTCTTTTTTTAACCGATTCAATGTCACATAGAGCACCCAAGCTTGGATCAAAATCATTTGGACGTTTTACATCGGTTCCACCGTTTGCATTGTTCACAATGATTGGCATCATAAATTTTTCGTCAATCATCAATTCCTTGACGGGATAATAATCCTTGGATTGTCCAGTATTTTGTACGAAAATATTGCGTAAAATGTTCAATGCTTTATCTTGGCGGCCTTGCATAATGAGAAATTTTGGACTTTCTGGTAGATAAAAAAGTAATGCTGCAACTAAAAATGATGGCGATGCACAAAGTAATAGAAATATTCGCCATGAATTGTATTTAAATATGGTGTTGTGAATCCGATTCCTGTTGTTTTTTTTTTTTTTGTAAATAAAAGTTTTTGGGATTAAAGATCCATTTGAAGATGGAGAGATTCAACAATCAATAAAACTACCTGATGGAATGATTAACCATGCCAAACCGGCAACAAATAGATTTCCAAGTGTCCAAAATGCCGCCATAAAACTGAGCATCGATCCACGCCGTGATTTTGGTTGAAATTCAGCAAAATATGACCAAATAACTGGCCCACTGCCACCCAATCTGAAATTCAATAATCAATTATCATAAATGTGATCAATTCAGTTTTATAAAAAAAAAATATATTTATCTATGATACATTTGATATACTTACGCAACCCCATTTAAAAATCGAAAAACCATAAAAACTAAATAGCTTTGGCAAAATGACGATGCAACAATACAAATTGCATTCATGAATGAAATAACAATAAGCACCTTTCGGCGACCAAGTGTATCAGCAATACTGCCCCAAACATATGCGCCCACCATCATTCCAATGAATATAATCGAATTAAGCCATCCCTTGGTTTGTGTATTCAAATCCAAATCACATTGTGCCGATGGTAAAATGAATGACATCGATATAACATCCATTTCTTCGCTGGTACTAACCAAACCACAAATTGCCAACAATATATAATGAAATTTACCGTAACCAGTCAATTCGATGGCAGTTTCAAAATCAGCTTTGGTTACAGCATTCGCTATCGGTGTAATTGATGTTATATTTGTGAATTTATCACTATTGTCACTGCTACAGCTGCCATTACCATTTGATTTTGTTAATGAATATTTTTTCGAATCAGATCCATCATCGAATGGAAATCGTTGTAATGTTGATTTATAGACTGCAGCCAATTGTGACAGTTCTGTTGTTGATGTGCAATTATTATCGATTTTATCTTCGGGTATTTGTCGATAATGTTGATCATAATAATTGAATTGACCCGGTATTTGACTATTCGATAGCGGTTGATTATTGTAATTTAAGTGCAAATTATCTGTTTGTTTATTGACCGGCAAAGTGGTCGTCGTTGCACTGTTATTCGCTGCATGAATTACATTGGAATTGTTTGATTTTTTCTCACTTTCACTGTTGACCATTCTATTAAATTGTGCTATTTGATCGTTTTGGCTTGAATTTGTCGATGAACTACTGTAACGTAGTCTCGTTATCACTTCGTTTCGGCTCTTCTTTTATTTCGCTTTCTGGCTACTTTTCCGCGTCGCCCTATAATAATAATAGATGAAGTAATAAAAGTTATTTATTAGCTCATTCATTAAAATGTTTTGCATCGAATGAATCGTGATTGAATTTAGCATTGTAAGTAAATATTTGGCTGGCAACAATGTATACGACATGCAAAAAAAAAAAGCGAAATTTTTCCAGATTATTTATTTGTTTAATTGTTTCATACTGAGGATTCATTAAAAACTCGATAAATATAGTCTCGTTATCACTTCGTTTCGGCTCTTCTTTTATTTCGCTTTCTGGCTACTTTTCCGCGTCGCCCTATAATAATAATAGATGAAGTAATAAAAGTTATTTATTAGCTCATTCATTAAAATGTTTTGCATCGAATGAATCGTGATTGAATTTAGCATTGTAAGTAAATATTTGGCTGGCAACAATGTATACGACATGCAAAAAAAAAAAAGCGAAATTTTTCCAGATTATTTATTTGTTTAATTGTTTCATACTGAGGATTCATTAAAAACTCGATAAATATATAGCAATATTGATAAATATTGCTATCGATGATGCGAATCGCGTGACACAAATCAATTGCAAAAAAAAATTTGTATTTTTGCCAGCCCCGCAACATTTAAATCACCTTTTTGTGTGTGCTAACCGATTTTTTAGTTGCCAGATCACTTTCAATTTTAGTAAAAAAGAAAAAAGTGAATGTTTTGAGTGGCTTTTGGCGTTTGGCTTTTGTCAATATTATTTTCAATCAGTTCGAAACGCGTTAATAATAATGATAACAACAATCGAACAGGATCGCGCTGCTTTCAATGTTCAATTGTTGTCACTATCTTAAAAGATTAGAAATAATCATGATTTGCCTCTCCTTTCAATTGGAATAAATTACATGGGCTTGTTGGCTATTGGTTACATACAGTTTAACAGTTTTTAAGCACGCACGATTCGAATCCATGGGCCGAAGCTTTTGCGAAATTATAATTGAATGGCTGTGCAATGGTTTGAATTGTTTGTATTATTATTAACTTATTCACTTGGCAACGCTCAATCATAAAACACATAAATCCATAAACTTGGAATGCCTTTCGTAAGGAGTTGATGAATTTCTATAGAATGATTTTCCCCTTTTATTTATAGCTTGCGAGCTTAATTAATGAAGCGATCTTTTTCGCTAGACTATTAGAATTATAAGAAGGAAAACATAGCGGAACCAAACGTTCCAAAAGCGGAACCATTATTTATTATTAGATTCCAATTGACCTTTGGATGCGTGTTTCACAAATTGAATTCAATTAAATTATATTTTGATTAACGCGTTCGTTATTTTTCTTCTTTTTTTTTTTATTTCGAGTAAAAGTAAAAAATAAAAAATTAATTCATGGAAATGACAAGCAAAAGAATCAAGACATTTCTGGATTCAATTGAATCCAATACGACAAAGCCTTTGTTCGACAGAAAGATTTATATATACAATGTCGGTTCGAACAAGTTTAAGAATGTTCACAAATCACTGTGATCTTGTTGAAACATGAACATTTTCATCGAATCAAATCTTTATTTTATTTTATTTATTAAAAGGACGTTTATTCAATTAGCGGTACTGAGTAATTTTTGCACAAAATTGTTCCAGTGCGTCAGCAAACAGGAAAAACAAATTGCCGATTGAGGTTTTTAGCCTTCAATCGGAAACATGAATGATGAATACAATATACAAAATATGTTCGTTGATCGTGCGTTTTTAAGACGATAACAAAAATCATAATCGTAATCAAGTGATTTAAATATTTATAAAATAGAATAACATAAGAACCAAACCGATCCTGAACGCATTTTAGCTTTTTTTTAATAATATTTAATTAATTCGGTATTGTCCTATTCAATTACGGAAATAAGCCAAAAAAAAACCCCATAAATCTTTGCGTTTTCAATTGAGCGACGCATAAATATTTAGTTAGGCAAATACGAACCCAAGGTTCATGACATTTGATTAGAACATTTTATCCACTCAAATGAATCACCTTCGAACATTTTTCTCCACTATTGTTTGTTAGCGTTGATTATTTGTATTATTTTTATTGATTAGGGTGGCCAGTGGCCAGTATATTAGCTGCACTCTCAAGAAAAAATTTATTCAAATATATTTCGAATTATCGGTTTCGAATACACATTGATCAACTGATCCATGATGCATTTCAAAGCCACAAATGAGAGTTTAAAATCAAAAATGACAATCGAAATGATATTCGAATAATTGTGGTGAGAAATATGCATAATACATTCGAAGTTTCTGTTTTTTTTTTTTATAATCGAAATTCAATTAGCAATTTCACGCAATTCTTGTTTCGGGGAATTGAAGAAAGAAAAAGAGTAAAACATGTGAACACAATTTTGTAAAATCGTGACTGCTTGAATATTTAATATGGATAATAATGGATAACATAGTTTTTATATATAGATCTTAATAAATGCACTGAACTCGGTTGGATTTTTATGCATAATATGCTAAACATAATCGGTGAATGAAAAAAAAAAAAATTACACTTTTGTTTGAAAATTATTCATCTCATTGGAGTGGTTTCGTTTAAGATTAACAATGAAGATTGAAACTATTGCACGCCATTTGGCAGAAACAAGCCATTCAATCACCTTTAAATGGTTCTACAGAATACAGCTTACAGCCAGTTTGACAAAAAATTCTGAAATCAATAACATTTGGTGTGAAAATTCAATGCAACAGGCGCAATCGCATATTCCAAACGATTCCTATTTATTGATAAACTGTCTGTTTGCCTGAGATTTAAAACTGAACAGATGAATGGAATGACGGATCTGACGAATATCGCAAAACAACAAAATAATATCAATAATAATTTGCATGCAAAAAAAAAAGAATATCAACAACGATGCAAGTGAGTCAAACAAAGTGTTTTGACTACGGTTCGAAAGCCGATTCCCATTGTTATGCCATTATCACTAAGTATTAATTTAGCATAAACTATAAATAACAAATGGAAAGATAATTATTTGTGTAAACGGAAGGCAATGTTTTGGTTGCACTCATCATGTAACAATCGAACAGCGCTTACTTTTAATTTTACGCAGTACACAAATTGGAATTTATAATTGTTTTCCTTTTTAAATATTTATTTTTTATTTTCATTTTTGCTGCGATCGTGTGATTTTTCTTTTTTTTTTTAAATATTCTTCTACAATTCTGCTTTCGTATCGATTGGTGTTAACTTGTGAATCTTTATCACAACAATCGTTTCAATGTAAATAAGAAATGTTGTGGATTTTTTCCTCTCATTTTGACTTAATCGGGTTCATCGTTTTCCAGTTCAGTGTTTGTTTTGATATAATTTTAAATCTTTTTTTTGTACAAAATTTTCTATTGACTCGTGGATGAAACGAATCATCTAAACACCAAAATACAGCCGTTCACGTTTTTTTTTTTTTTTTGGCTATTCGATATTTCACTTTTACTTGATTAGCATAACAGAAAATAAATGTTAAGAAAATTTGCATTTATTTTTCTGGGTTTTTGTTGGTGCAAATTCTGACGAATTAGAATAAGGTTGAAGTTTTAAGCAGTCATTGACCCACTTGTAAGATAAAACATTTGATGATAATAATATTTCGCAAAAAAAAAAAAAACGGAGTGAAAGGCGCACACTTCGAAATTAGCAACTGAATCAAGAATTATTATATGTTAAAAAATATAATAATTTATTTTTGATGAAATGTGATTAACGTTTTTGCCACAAAATGGTTGAGCACATTGTCTGACATTAAAACATCGAAATGGTCTCCGATTGGCGAAATGCATAAAATTCGATTTCGAGAAAAAAAAAACTGTGCTTCAGTCGACGATTATTCAACCAGCTAAATATAATAACGAATGTATATTTTATTGTAGTCAATCACTTGTCATTGCTTGTCATACGTTTGTGATAAGAAAATCATAAATATCGCAATCCAAAAGAAAATTAACGATTTAATTCCCTTGTCTGGAAATAAATCCTGATATCGCTTACAATTAGATGATCACAGGTATGTTGGGCTTTTTGAAATCGTCCGATTACTAAACTTCTTGATGTGTGCAAATGAAGCGTTACGCTTTTTTGATGCCGAAAACCGAAGATGCGTTTTTGTGGCTGAAGTAGGGGCGCGAACCGTAACATATATTTTGCAGATACGTCCAGTATTTAATTTTGCATTATTTTTAACAAAAACACCGTTTACATCCGAAAAAAAAGCACTAACTACCGAATGTCGAATTCAGTTGAAGTAGAAAAAAATAATCAAAATTGGAACACTAATATCGAGATCTTATCATTTCGACGAGAGACGTTTCGAAAAATAACTGTTTTTTTGTTGTCTTTTTATCAGGAGCGAAGATTTAATCGTGATCATTTAATTATCACTCAACCAATCGAAATTCGTACAACAAAACAATCACTTATGAACTACTATGAAATGCACACATCCACACAATAAAATGTACGATAGGACACAAAAATATCAAAACCATTCACCGATTTCACGGCAAAATTGTGGCTAAATTTGAATTCAATAAAAAAAAACTGGAAATTAAACGCGCAACAACTTCGAAATGAATTTCAAAATGACTGCCGAACCAGTGGTCGATCGTTTTATGACTGATCATAGCAGTTGGCTGGCATTCATTGGATCACTCAATCACTACAAGTATTATTTTTTATTATTATATTATTGGTGTGATTGTACAAAGGCCTTTTGTGTCTGTATTGGTTAATCAGTTGCCTGCTAAAATGTTTGCTCTTTCAATCATTGGCTTTTTTTTCTTTTTTTTTTCTTTTTGGATTTCATTTTCCATTCAGTTAGTCAATGAGACGAAGAAGAAATTTGATTGTGTTTGTGATGTTTGTTGGTTTGATGATCGATAACGATAAGCCGCATCAGGCAAAAATCATGAAAAACTTATATTATGCATAGAACAGACGATAACATCATACCGATAGCGACACCGTTATTGTTGGTGCAATTTGTTTCTTTTTTTTTTTTTATTCACAATCGATACGATAAAGTTCAGACATTTGCTACTCAGCCCAAAGAACCAAACAACAAGAATAAACTGCAAATTATGTTGACAATTCGTTTGTTTAGATGATTTTTTATGGAAACATTTTGTCAACACGATAAATGACAATACACCACAGCCGATTTATATCAGCGATAGAAAAGTCATTTTGATATCGATTTCGTAATTTATGTAAAAGATTTGTTGGCATTTGAAATTAAGTTTAGTTAATGAATTCGATTAACTAGCATTTGTGTCCAGGTCAACAAATAAAGAATAGTGGAAAAAAACAGTAAATTTATTTATGTTGTACTGTTGCGCACGTCCAACAAAATTCAAGAAGACACACATCCGCAAAACGACGGCCACCGAATCAATTTTTCTTTGTAAATCACATCAAAATGTTTCGATTAAATTCAATGAATAAATTGTTATAATAATATAAACCAGACTTTTCGTCACGTTCCTCATCATTTTTTTTTATTTATTTATTTATCATTTGCTGAGCAATTCAGCACTCTCTCGTTCAAATAAATTTGCGCGCTCAATCGAAACATTGTTGAAGATCTGAAAATGGCTCTGAAAAGATGAGCTTCATTTTTATTTAGTTTTTGTCGTCGTTTTTGATTAAAAGCATTAAGCATTAAATATATTAAATTGTGAATTATCCAATAAACATTCATTTTATTTTATCATTACAATTGTACTTATTCGATCTTGTGGTGCGCGATGCATACATTCAAATAATCACAAACAGACAAACATAAAACGGCCTGAATAGATGAGGTGAATAGCAAACAGCAAACACTCCTGTTCCAAAGTCAAGTACTAAAAAAAAATACTTATTATTATTGTACATATAGAATTTATAAAAGTATATCAGGCCGATTGTTGCTTCTTGTTAGCCAAGCCATTGGTAATTGGTATACAGTAAAGCCTCTATAAAAGGACCACTCTCTAAAAGGACCATTTCTCAATTGTGGACCAATATGCCAGCAACCAAAGTGGTCCTTTTAGAGGAACTTTACTGTATGTATCTTATCGGTTGCAGGGTTGCGGTATTTTCTTATTTCGTTAATCGTAATTCCAACAAAATGATGAAAAATTATTTGTTTATTTTTTGTTTCGATTGTTGTTGTTGTTGTTGTTGTTGTTGTTATTGTTAGTGTCAAATCATCACACCACAATCGTTAAGAATTCAGACAGTTTTATGATTTATGATTGTCTTGTTATAGACAAGTGCATACAGAGTTTCAATAATAATAATAATAATTTTATTAGTAGCCACGTGAAATTTTTACAACAATCATAAAATCTGCTAGCAAATCGTTTTGCATTAATTCAACAAATGTCAACTATTTCGTTTAATTGATAAGATGGACTATATTTCGGCAATGAACCAATTTCCGAAGGGATTCCATTAGTTATGCATTAGTTACAGCCGAAATTACCTGATTTTTGAGGATATTTTAGCATGCATTTTCAACTTCAATTGACTTGAGATTTATTTTCTCATGGCAAATGTAATATGACGAAAACAGGTTCGTTTCAATCCACTTGAAATGCAAGGTTTTTGTATCGAACTCATGCTACATATAAAGTAGTACTTCATTTCTTGGCCATATCGGTTCACTGTTACCAATGCCTTTCGCCTTTCATATTTATAATTCAAAATTGTTCACCTTTTTCTTGGTTCCCTGAGTGCCTCTATTGAAATTCGACGAAGTTTATATATTTTTCCTTCGAAACATTTCAATCGGAATTTAAAATTTTGATTGTGCACTTTTATCATCAATTTGATGTTATCGAACATTAAACAAATTGTAAGATTGTCATATGCCCTCTCATGAACTCAAAATTGATCATCTCCTGGAAAAAAAAAACACCGTCAACTCCCGAAATTTAAACAAAAACTCATTCGATCCCTTGACGGATTTCCGATCGAACAATAAACATTTATCATCGAATGAAATGATCACTGGCCGTCTCATCACAAATGATAATAAATAAATGAATAATGAATAAATAATTATACGTGTGCGAACACATGAATATCATTTACAATTGCTATTCATTTCAATATCATTGTTTAAGCTTTTTCACGCATGTTTGTCGACAATTGTGGAATCAATGCATTGACCTATTTGCTTTACCGTTGGCGACACCTTATCAACCTCTTTCCAGATATGAAGCTTACATTTTTGATTGTGATAGCCAAGCTCACGAATGATAGGCCACACACCACTTTTTTCGGGCAATAATATAAATTATTAAATAATAAAATCAGTTAAAAAGCCGATAGAAACTCATCTTTGCTGAAGAATTTTTGTTTCTGAATTCTGAATTCTCTTCTGTATTTGGTTGCGAATAAAGAATATAATTTGTATGAATTGTCAAGTCATCCATACACAGATCTATTGCGCCAGTTTGACTAATTTCTTCTGTGACCCGAACTGGAAAATTCCGTATGGAATTCTCTTTCGATTTCAATAAATTTTATATTTGGCCGTCCGTCTAAATCAAAAACCAGACATTCGAAACAATCTCCCAATAATAATAATGAAAACATTCAATATCAAATTCAATGAATGAAATGGGATGGAATTCAATTGCCATTCAAATGTGATTAATAAACAAATCCGTTAAAATAGAGAAATGCTTGCTCTCTGGACCGTAAAGTAAAATTTCGGATGGTCAAAATTCAAAAGTCATTCATTCATTCCACGGAACAATGGTTCAAAATGAAAATTAAAATAAAATAAAATTTAAATCAAAACAGAACGATTCTAAATTTTTGCAGGTTGGTCTTCACGGTTGTTGACATCGCTTCCATTCATTTGCCGAATGAAAGAGTGTTCGCTCAATGGAACAATCAATGTGGATATTTTAAGGGAAATGAATAGGCTATCTCGTGGCTCTTTTAATATATTGAATATCTTTGAGAATAAATGTAATCGAATCGCAGAGCAAAATGTGATCGTTTCGTTTTTATGATTTCTATTTTCCACCATATCGATCGGTTCGATTCGTGAATTGTGACAGTAAGAGTGTGTACAATTCTCGAGCAATAAACTTTCTTATCTGACATTTTGCTGGACAGTATTTGATTGAATTCAAGTGTTTATTGTTTTTTTTCGTTTTGAATTTGTTGAAACGAAATTTTCCACTTGATAAAATACGGTGACTTCTTGTGCTAAATGATAAAAGATTCAAAGATTTAATCGAATCTATTAACAATCATATTGTAACAAATTATATTTTCTACTTCTTTCGTGTAATTCAACGACAAAACCAAAATTCGAGAATGATAGCGAAATCAAATTTCATTCATAACACCAATCTTATAGAGCGATAAAATTATACAAATTAAATACATTTACAATGGAAAGAAGGACGTGTTCAAAATTGAACTGAAAAAGGTAAATGCATCGTTTACGTGCTCTCAATGATTCTTCATAATAATGATTCATAAGTATGTTGACCCATTTTCCTATTTGGATACACATCAATTTGTAAGTGAATGGTGAATTGTGTCTTTGTCTTGCACGCACTCTGCTACGTTTACTCGTCAAAATGTCACACATTTTCATGTTTTCATTTAATAAAAGCGACGACACATTCAACACTTCAACATACGAATGTATAGTTGTTATATGAGTGAACGGTGTACACTGTACATTCTACAATTATTATTATTATTATTCATATATCTTCTATGAAACGCTGTAAAAAGCACGCCAATGCTTATTCACACTCAATCTCAAAAACAGAAAACTCAAAAACTTTCCATGTGAGTGAGGAGTCTCACAATGAGAACGAACATCGGTAACAAGTTACAATCGATATAGACATTTTATGTTTGTTATTATTTGCCATTGGCTAATGTGTCACTTTGATGGATCTATCATTTGATGATCTATTTTCCTTGGAACTTATTGCTTTGGATCAATAACAATTGTCAATGTTCAAAGAGGTCAAGGTTGAGTGTATCATAAACAATAATTTGAAGGTAATATGATAAATGCCGCAATAATTATCCTATTTACACAATTTTAACGAAAATGTAGAACATGACACTCACCTCAACAACGGTGTTCACTTCCCTGATACAATCGACCATGTGCTGAACAATTTCTTCTGTTGTTAACACTTCAAATGGATAATCTTCGGGTTCGTTTTGTCGGTCTTTTGCTGAATTCATATCAACTTCCATTGGAAAATCATCTTCTCCGCTCGATACATTGCCTGAATCAACATTATCGAAGGTGTCATCGTCTGAATCCATTTTTTTTTTTGAATAATAACAAAACTCTTTCAAACACAAAATCTATTGAATTGATGAATGTTTTCAATTTGTAATGTTCAATGTTTCACAAACTAGGTTATTCAAAGTTCTTTTTCTTTCTTTTCACTTTTTTGGAAATTTTCACTCTGATCGAATGCTTAGATAGTATTCATTATCGAATACTTATTATTTAAATGAATGTCAAAATCAAAAATTTAGTTAAAATTCACTTCAATTGTTTTACAAAATGTTCATTTTGACACTGACAAACTGTCTAAATCGTATATTTCTTCTGTTTTCCGTTCGAAGGTCGTTTTCATTCTAAATATTCATTCATTCAACGATTAAATGCTCGAATCGATATCATTTTTATAGAACAAAAATAATTGTGTCCAGCAATGGATTTCACTTTAGAACTTAAGAATGAAAAACTCAAACGAACAATTCCAATCGAAATAAATAATTATTATTATTATTAATTAAAAATCACGTCGATGTCGTCTTGATTTTGATAACAGTTTTACTGTTGCATGATTCACTCACCGACTCATTAAAATCCAATGAATTTCATTAAAATGTATTTGGTTCGCGTTGTCGTTTGCCGTCTTTTTATATATTATTTTTAGTTTTCACTACACAACTGTTGGCTGTTCTGTGATGTTTTTCGTCGATTTGTATTTAGTTGTTCTTGTTTCACTTTTTATTATTATTTTTATTTTTTGATTTTTCGATCGGCCGTCGAAATTATTCGATTGAATCTAAAAAAAAAAGAAATTCATTTCATTCACATCGCAATTCTGGAATATGTCACAAATTCGTCAAGAATAAAACGCGAGCGCGAGAGAGAGAGAGAGAAAAAGAAAGGAAAAATATGATTAAAAAATAATTTTGACAAAATAATAATCTTTCAATTTCTTCCTATTTTATCTGCCTCAAAAATTGGTGCACATCAACTCAAAATCTCATTCTCATAATCTATTTTTTCACATCGTTTGTTTGTATATTTTCATTTCTTTTTGTGATTGTATTCGCCAGTCGCCAATGACTATGTAGGCTATATGTGAATGGAAACACATGTACTGTGAAATGAGTATCATCAAAAATATACACACAACAACTACACACAGCACATAGCTCTCTCACAATATACAATATACACCAATAAATGCTCATATGCTCTCAAAAACTCAAAATGCTAAAATGTTTCACTTGAAAATGAGGTATTTGTGTTTTGTTGTTTTAATTGTTTCAATACGATCACTCATCACTCATACACATTCAATATATTATTCAGAAACTAAACGAACAAAAAGAATAAGAAGAAGAAGGGACGAAAAAAATTGAATAACAAAAAAGCATAAACTCATTTCGCTATG
This sequence comes from Mayetiola destructor, assembly GCA_000149185.1. NCBI lineage: Eukaryota > Metazoa > Arthropoda > Insecta > Diptera > Cecidomyiidae > Mayetiola > Mayetiola destructor. The sequence goes on from GL501491.1 coordinate 366,184, forward strand.
ATCGCAATCGTTGTTCAGTCGATGATTAAGATGATGATGATATTTAAAAAAAAAGAAAAAGAAAATTTGTTTGCAATGCTGATGCATACACAATTTGACCGTAATTACCAGATCAATGTCACGATGTTTTCAAATTCTGACCGAAAAGAAATACTTTTTAGCTCAATGCAATGTGTCGATATTCGTACGACAAGTCTCAATTGAGATTGATTTGAATGTCGCAACAATCGAATATGTTTTCTAATCAAATGAATACACTCTAAATTAATTTCACAATGTAAAATGGCTAATGACTGTTGGATATGGTTTCCTCAGCCGAAGCATTTTATCCTGTTTTAATTAATCTTTGTTGTTGTCTGTTGTGTTAATATTATTGTAATAGCTCAAAGTGCGTTGTTATTTACATTTTTTTTTCTCTTCTTTATTTTCATCCAGATATATACGACACGGCGCAGTCGCTTTGCAATCGACAAAATGTGTGATTTGACTTTTGGATTAATTTAACACACAAAAACAAATCACCATTCATTTAGAACATTTCTACAAATGAAATGATGTGAAGCGCCGTTGGATTTTTCGGATGAAACTTTCACAGGATTTTAGTTACCTTGACATTTACGCATTTGGATGCTTATCACGGATAAGCCTGATTAATTGTATTGCATTTCAATTAAGATCAATTGAAAATTGAAAACAATTCGAAACCTTCTGGAGTATTCAATTTATCTATTAAAACAAACGCTATACACAATTTGATTATGTTTTTTTTTTTTTATTCACTGCGGTTGGATAAGGACCTGATTTAGGTTTTGTGCGTAGTTATGCACAAACAAAAAGACAATGAAATAAAAAATCACTCAAAGTTATTGTGAATTTTTTGTTATTATTTTTTTTTTTCACCAAAACAAATCAAATACTTTTTCCCATCAAATTGAAAATGATTAAAATTTGGTTTCAAAGTCGAATGATTTATTTACAATTTATTTGGTTGAACTATTTGAGGTTGTTTTTTTTTCTTTTTCCTTCAATTGTGTATTTATTTCGACACGAGAGATTCGCTACAATCTGTCTACTGGCGAAATAAAATATACAGTACACAGTTGTGATGTTGTTTTTCTCTATATTGATTCACCATATTCGCCATGACGTTTTCACTCTTCATTTGTTTTAATTATTATCAATTCGCCCGTAAATGACATTTTCCCTTTTCGTGTTGCCCGCGCATTATTAATATTTTTCTTTGCTGCTCTCAATTTCCCAAAATGTTGAAATAAAATTGTGGTTTTGATTTGACAGATGGAAAAATAAAAACGTTAATTATATTTTGTAACAAAGTTAATAGTTTTATTACAATATTATTTAATTCATACAGATTGAGAGTAACGATTTATTTTCATTCGATCATTGAATTACGGATAAAATGCTGACAACTGACATTGTTTTCTTGATCCAATTTGTCACTTATTTTTTTTTCTTTCACTCTCGGTCTGTTTGTTCTGTTGCCGAAACGGTGGTAAAATTGTGTGTATGATGATTTAAAACTACTTGAAATGATTTAATGAATTAATGGGGCTGCGGCCCCATTATCTACTGCTTTTTTTTCTCTTTTTGGTAATATTACTTTTCAAATGTCCACCAATCCATGTTGTAACCTTCGTAAATGTGGTCCTGCATTTGCTTACGGCGCCTGTCACAATAACTTTTGAATAAAATTTTGAAAATGTTAATATGACAAGACATGTTTATTAGGGTGGCATAAAATTGCACATAGCATTTGATAGACTTACTCGCTTCGGTTCATGATTTTCGACTTGACTTCATTTGCGTCAACCTCTTCACCAATACTTTGCTCTAAATAAAGCGATAATTTTTCCACGGCAGCCTCCAAGTCACTTTGATTAATTTCAAAAATGCATTTTTGATTGCATTTCTTCGAATAGAAGGCAAATATGTATGAGACCATTAACTGTTTACGACACTCAATCAATATTTTCGTGGATGTTTCAATAAAGCGCAACTGAAGAAAATCCATTTAGAAATTTAGAAATAAACAAAATCTATTTTCAATGTATTTATGCAAATTGATACTTACCTCAGTCCATGATAAATTTGATGATTTCATCAATTCATTTATCTTGACGTTGGCATTTGTAACGGCAGTCTGTTTTTCGAGGGTAACTGACTTTTTGTGAGCCATGTAACGTTTGTAATAATGTTGGAACCTGAAATGAGATTAATTGCAATAAAATTTGATATTTATGCCCAAATATATATGTGAAAAAAAAAACAGAAAAATCTGTTATTACATACCGATTAAATGAATTATATCTAGTTTCAGATGTATCGGCTTCATCGTATTTGTATGTGTTACAAGAATTGTGATCCTTCCATTTGCCAAAGCAAAGCCAACAAAATTCATGGCGACCTAAAAAAAAAAGTTATCACATTATTAAAACTAAGCTCTTGTCGGCACCGATGAAATCGAAGAAACTCACATTTTTTACACGTCATATGATTACAGCCACCATTCTTTTCAATTAAAGATTGACATTTTGGACAGGCTTTTGTGTACTTTGTAATATATGTGATAGTCTCTTCGTTGCCATTATTCTTCCATTTCGTCATTAAATCACAGGAAACAGGATCATGAGCCTCATCACCGCAATTAAAACAGACTTCATAACCACAACTACAAAGACAACTCGCATGATAAACCATCAATCCATTTGCTTTAATCGCATTTGAACAACCGGGCGCCGGACACCAGCGCAATGATCGATTATGCTAAAGCATCAAAATATATAGAGAAAAAAATTACTGAAAATTGTCATTATCATCAAAAGCAAAGTAAATACTTACCTGAACGTAGCTATCGGTCATGAGGTGTTGGTATTTTATTTTGGCTTCTTTATCGGTCACCAATTTCATAACGATACCATCATCAACAATAATATCACAATCGCTTGCCGGACATGTTATCGATTCGGATGCACCTTCGTCAATAATTTTCAATTTGAGATATTGAGCCCAGCATTCCGTACAAAATTTATGATTACAGCCCAAATCAACCATCGCCTGTAGGACAACAAAAAAAAAAAGATTGATTGTTATCGAATCGATTCGTTGTTTCTTTTGAAGACCAAAAAAAAAACACAAACAAATATTATAATATCTCACCGATGCCGATAATTTTGTAAAACAAATGACACATTCAATTTTAGTTCGTGTTGCTCTTTTCTTTTTTACAGCTTTGAATGGATTCAAAACGTTTGCCGTTTTAAAGAATTCTTCACGACGGTCTTCGTCGAACAGTTTTCCTAGTAATTCTTGTGTGTCCCATTTCAAATGGCTCAACAATATACGTGTTGTTGTTGCTGGAATCTTTAAAACAATTCAAAACATAATAAAAAACTGGACTTTGAATCGACAATTGTTGTTATTGATAAGAAATACCTGGAAATTGATGATCGAATTAACTTCGGTTATGGCCGATTCCATTTGTTCAACAATTTCATCGGTTGTTAGAATTTCGTATCTTGAGATCGGTATTTCATGTTCTCTTGAATCATCGTCCATATGATTATCATCGCCCGATGTATAATTATCATCGATATCACTGTCGTACTCCATTTTTGAACAAACAAATTACGTTTTGTGTATCAAAAAAAAAGAAGGGAGAACAAAACTCAGTTCCAGGTTTTTTCTCTCAGTTCGTGAATGAATCACGGTGATATCTGCCGGCAAAAAATGCTTTTTTTTTGTTCTTCTTTTGTTTCCCGTGTGATGCTATCACCGAATGGCCTGTCAAAGAAGAATTTGAATTGAAAATGTTAAATATTTGTTGATACACTTTGTCGGGTTTGCTGTATCTCATCGGTGTATTTCACCATCAACAACAATACAATGACTAAAGAAATAAAATGCCTTATTCAAGCTGTTGTTTTTTTCTTTTGTATTGTATACAATGGCTGAAAGGCGACTATTCAGCATACTTGTAGTGGTGAACAGTATCTTTTTCAATTTGGCATGTTCGCTACGTAAACAGAATGGTTTTGTATTTCATTTCCATGAACAATAAATTAAAATGGTTTAAATTTTACCTAAAATTTGAGGTGATAATGATATTACGCCCAAATTTATTCGATATTATTTCTTGCAATAATTCTTTTCGGTTTTTTTTTTGTTAAAAATCAATGTAGTTTTTATTTGTTAAAAAAAAAAATAAATGAAAGGAGATCTTTTTGCTATTCACTGTCTGAAGTGAATGCCAAAACTGAAATCTTTCCAAACCAACATAATACTGAAATGACAATGATGACCGATACCTAATTAGTTAAAGTCTCTTTATAACAAATAAAAATCTAATGACCACTGTCCGTCTATATCTATATCTATATATGTCTGTAAACCAAATCGAACATTTTTTTCATCTTCTTCTGAATGTCAAAAGATATGGGCACATGGCTGCCATCTGGTGGGCCATTCAACGCAATCAAGAAAACTGGTTTCGCCGCAACTTTCGCTCGTAAAGCGTAATGTGTTGTCATCACCGATGTAGGAAACAAAAAACGAAGAAGAAGTATTTATCGCTTTTGATTGGTTGATCGAAATCGATTTGACAGACAGTTTGATATAAAACTTTTTCTATTTTTTCTACCAGTCTTGAAAGAGTCTCGAACATTTATTTTTTAATTGCAGTTTTCAATTAGTTGATTCAAGAGCAATTCATTTTTTGCGTAAGATCGCTGTTATAGAATTTGTAACTTTTATTTGAAAAATAATTGTGGCAAGAGAATCCATTGTTCGTGCAGTGGTGGTCATTCGGTGAAACAAAAACTCTGGGCGAAAGTGTGTTTTTCAATCGGGAAGTGGAAAAAAGTTAAAGTTCATTTGACGCACAAATTCATTTCAATCGAATAAACATTATTGCACACAAAAGTGAGAACAACAACAACAACAACAACAACAATAAAAAACCGATTTGTTTGAAATTACGATTGAAGGAGAATTAGTGAAGGTTTTCTAATTTTAATTCAATATCAAGATTACGGGCACAGAATAGACTGATGAACGCATGAACAGGATTTATATATGAAAAGTTTTTTTTTAAAAAAAAAGAAAATTATTTCTGAGTTTAAACGAATCGAAATTGTAATTAACGGGCAAAGAGAAACAAAAAAAAACATCAAAGCAAATATATTACACATAATCCGAGTAGCAATAGACGAAAAAAGCCATCAAAATCGGAAAACATATACACCGTCAATACATCTTAATTAGAATTTATAATAAAAACGCACGCATACATAGAAAATATCCATACAACGTACTTTACATGTCAAATACGTACAATTTTTAACGTATATGTTTGCGTTAGCGTTCGCATTAAAAGAGTAACGAACGAAAAACAACAAAGATTGTGTGTACAGTGTACATTCATTTGTAACATAAAGTCATCGAGTGTTTGTTGAAAGAAAAAAAGAAAAAAACAACCGATTTCTTACATACAGATAAATATAACCAAAAAACGTAGTCTATACCGAACCAAACAGCACCGCACATCGACAACAGAAAGTCAAAGATCACTATCGACAACATCGACATAATGGCTAAAACATATGATTATCTTTTTAAATTGTTGCTAATTGGTGACTCGGGCGTTGGAAAGACCTGCATTCTATTTCGATTCTCAGAAGATGCATTCAATACAACGTTCATTTCGACCATAGGTGAGTTGTTTTGTGATTCGCATTTTTGATTTCGAATTTTTTTTTGTTTTTCGATTTTCGAAAGTAAACATTCAAAGTGAATTGATATTAATTTAAGTTTGTGTTGTGAGCAACAAAGTGCTATTTACGATACGCGGATGCATTTTTGAGCGTTAAAAATACGATTATATGATTGAGATTAGTTTGGGTCACGGAACAGTCCTTGAATCATTCAACAAAATAGTCGATAACAGTTTTTTTTTTATTTTTCGGTTTTTTGTTTTGATTAGACTTTGATGTTGCATTTCATTGCTACAGTTTCATTCGGTCGAGCGGAAAATTGGAATAGAAATGGAGATTTTATCTCGACATTTGAGCAACGATATCCCGTTTGAAGTTTGAACTTTGAACAATAAAATTCATTGTTTTCGATGCGCGAACTATGTGAATTTCGTCATTAAACAATTAAATTCTGAGTCATATTACTTACATCGTATTTCGAATTTTCGAACAATGAATCAAAATACAATTCAATCAGTGATTTTGAGACGAAGAAAATAGAATACGAATTCCCTTTCGATTGTTCATCAATAAAATACTCTGAATTTGTTGAGCGGGCACTATAAATCATCATCGTATCCCGAGAGCATTAATTACTCATTCCACTTTGTTCATTGAACATTATGTGCATGTGGCATGTGGCATAGGGCATGTGTTTGTATACGACTCAAAACACAAGAATTGAATGCTGTCAGCATCACTTGAAACATCGTACTGAACGAACGGATGAGACGCTAAATAAAAATAATAATTAATTTCATTGAAAATGCGATCTATTTTCTTGGGTTTTGTTCCATCGTTTTTATTTCAATTGAACGAAACAAAATTGAAATGAAATGAAATGAAATGCATGCATGTTATTATTAAATATTTTTCTTTTATTGAGCATATTTGTCTGTTGACTGATGAATTGAATCAACGCAGAACGACCAAACATGATTCGATTCAATAATGTATGAGACTTTAGACTTTGAGATTATAGTATGCAACAAGCCCTTCAAACATTCAAATCGAAACTAATAAGAAAAAAAAGCAGAGTCTTCAAATCACTAGAAATTGTTTGATTAAAATCTTTATCAACGTTCCCAGAAGCAATGATTCATTTTATTTATTTATTTTTATGAATGTTTTAATGCGGCTTTGGAAATGTTTAAACTCTTATCAAAACATTGTTGCAAGGAACTTGACAATTTTCTGATGATAATATGTAACACATTTGTTTCGTTCTCTTTTTATTCCATCCAAATGCAGGTATCGATTTCAAAATAAGAACGATCGAATTAGATGGAAAGAAGATTAAATTGCAAATATGGTAAATTGAGCCGTTGAAACGGGAATTTTTATATTTTTCAATAGATTCATCAATGTTGATTATTATTATTATTATTATTATTATTGGCCGTTTTTTTTTTCATTATTTGAAAATTTCCAGGGACACAGCAGGTCAAGAGCGTTTCCGAACAATAACAACTGCATATTATCGCGGAGCAATGGGTATTATGCTTGTTTATGATATCACAGACGAGAAATCATTTGAAAATATCAAAAATTGGATAAGAAACATTGAAGAAAATGCTTCATCGGATGTTGAAAAAATGCTCTTAGGAAATAAATGCGAATTGAATGAAAAGCGACAGGTGGGCAAATTTGATATACACCAATTGGTGGTACTATGTGTTACTGTGGCGAGACAATCAATTTATGAATATATTTGATAAAATTCAATTTCAGGTGACGAAAGATCGTGGTGAAAAGCTGGCTGTTGAGTATGGCATCAAATTTGTTGAAACTTCGGCTAAAGCGAGCATCAATGTTGAAGAGGCCTTCTTTACTCTAGCCAGTGATATTAAGGCAAAAATGGAAAAACGAATGGTATGTTAGATTATCGGTTGGAATCCATATTTATCATTATCTGCATATTCATTTGATTTTCAATTTTAGGAAGTGAACAATCCACCAAAAGGAGGTGCTCACAAAATACATCAAACCGACCAGAGAAAGAAAACTGACAGTTGGTTATCTCGATGCAGTTTACTTTGACGTGGTTGCCTTTACATCACGTGTGTATAAAATAGATCAATACAGAGATTCAGACCGTTAAATTAATGAAATAATTTAATTTTTTTTTTTTTGATTTTTTTTTCCTGCGGATGGTCATCGATGAATGATTTATGATTATATATATTTGAAATAATAAAAAATAATTTAATTATTCGTAATTAATGTAAAACAGTTGATAATGAAACAAACGAACCAGCAAAATCCACTTCAATGTTAAATGCAAAAAAAACATTAGAATCCAATTTCAGAATTGAATTTGAAATTCGAAAATTCGTAACCGAACACAACAAACATACATCACACTGATGGAAAATGTTACAATAAAATACAAAATACACAAAATATAAACAAAAAAGAAAACAATTGCGAAATTAAGTAGTTTTACATATAAGCAGAAAATGAAAATGCATTGCCATCCCGCCGCCAATCACATCAACCAATGTCTGAAATCCGAAATGGCGGTCTATCCGAATTCCGAATAAATAAATAATATAAAAAATATTTGCTTTGAGCAAACACAATTTTTTTTTTTTTTAATTGAAAGAAACATTGAAACAAATGAAACATTCGATACCATAAAATTTGTAAATCATAAATCGTAAATGGGATTCTTTTATTATTATTATGGTTAAATTACTTTAGCGCTTTTGTGGTAATTACGTTGTGAATCTCTTTTATAAGTTTTTTGCTTGACCATGTGACAGGTGACAAAAAAAAGAAAGAAGAAGAAAGAGAAGAAGAAGAAGAAGAAGAAGAGAAAAATAACAAAGAAACCATGACAAGGTCTTGCCCACCTCCATTTATCCTCGTCGCCGAATGCATATTCAAATGATTTTTGGTTTGTTCAAAAATTCTTTTGAATGATATTTTAAAATTGGTTTAAAATTGGGATTCAATGAAAATGTCTTTGTCTAGCTCAAATAGCATACCTCTTCGGAAGAAGTTCCTAATTATAAGACTTCAAACACATACATTTTAATATAAATTGCAATTATCACCACAAAATGTCAATCAAAATGAATCAACGCAACGAACACTTAACTGCCTGAGTTCGATAGGTTTTTGGTAG
>GL501491.1:388688-399009 GCA_000149185.1 Mayetiola destructor
GGTAAAAAATACCATTTTCGTTGAATTGCCGACCAAGCAACCGATTCATGAATCATGTATCCAGGCCATTCAATACCTAAAGCGGCTCGAATTGCTTTGTAATTTTCCACCCAATTCAAATGATGAACCTACAAATAATTAGTTAATTAAATTCAATTTGGTTTTTTTCTTTTTTTTCCAAATGTTTCAATATCAAAATTTACCTCTCCAGACATAGTGACTGCTTTCACATACATTGGATCAAAACTTGCAAATTCACCAGCCGATGTGGTCCATTCCTTTCCCATCGAACCTATATACAGTATTTCATCTTTAACAGTTGCCCATTCTGATTTGAATCCTTTGCCCGATTTGCCAGCACCATCCATCAATACAATCCATGGAATAACTTTGTCATCGAGTAATTGATATACGAGTCCGGTTCGATCATCAAATGTTAAAATACGACCATTGAATGTTACCAATTCGGATAATTCCATGCCACGACCTTTCAACGAATATCCACTACTGATTTCAGTTGTTTTATCATCATCACTAAATGTTACAACGACCGAATTTCTTGATGGGCTGTAGCTCAGGAAACCCCTTTTCAAATAACTTCGCCATAAATTTGGTTTTTTTGGATCTTTTGAGGCAGTGTCCAGGTCAGCTATTAATCCAATGCGATACGTATGCATACCATTGCTGATAATTGCCGCAGTCAATGGGTATGTATAATTATATTCTGTAATTGATTTGATTGTTGGCGCCTCGAATTGTGAATACCATTTTCGTTTATTTGAATAGGACGATTGTGATTGTGGTTTGAATATGAAAAATATAAATATCAGCGTTCCAAAACATATACATAACAAGGCTATATGATAATGAATGCGTATTGTACGATTTCCGATACGATATGTGGGTGATGCACGCAATTGTTTTCTCCAATCACGAATCATAGTTGAAGAATCAACATTGCTATTGCCACCTTCCAATTGATTGAGCGCAGTGTATGGATAATTCATTTGTACTGTTCGCATCACTCCGAATTAATGAAATTATGACTGAATTTCGTTCTTTTTAACAATAATTTCATCTTTAACAGTTGCCCATTCTGATTTGAATCCTTTGCCCGATTTGCCAGCACCATCCATCAATACAATCCATGGAATAACTTTGTCATCGAGTAATTGATATACGAGTCCGGTTCGATCATCAAATGTTAAAATACGACCATTGAATGTTACCAATTCGGATAATTCCATGCCACGACCTTTCAACGAATATCCACTACTGATTTCAGTTGTTTTATCATCATCACTAAATGTTACAACGACCGAATTTCTTGATGGGCTGTAGCTCAGGAAACCCCTTTTCAAATAACTTCGCCATAAATTTGGTTTTTTTGGATCTTTTGAGGCAGTGTCCAGGTCAGCTATTAATCCAATGCGATACGTATGCATACCATTGCTGATAATTGCCGCAGTCAATGGGTATGTATAATTATATTCTGTAATTGATTTGATTGTTGGCGCCTCGAATTGTGAATACCATTTTCGTTTATTTGAATAGGACGATTGTGATTGTGGTTTGAATATGAAAAATATAAATATCAGCGTTCCAAAACATATACATAACAAGGCTATATGATAATGAATGCGTATTGTACGATTTCCGATACGATATGTGGGTGATGCACGCAATTGTTTTCTCCAATCACGAATCATAGTTGAAGAATCAACATTGCTATTGCCACCTTCCAATTGATTGAGCGCAGTGTATGGATAATTCATTTGTACTGTTCGCATCACTCCGAATTAATGAAATTATGACTGAATTTCGTTCTTTTTAACAATAATAATTAATTTATGTGGGAAAAAATTTAAGAGAAAATCTACGAAACCACATTATCAGGTGGTACACGTCACAAATTTATAATAATTTTCTTGTAGTTGATGTGTTAGAATGTCGTCGCTTCGTTTATGATCGATATGAACACATAGTTAATGTTGACACACTTAAAAATAGTAATCATTGTTTAACAGATAGAAAAATGAGAACGTTCAATGCATAATGACACATCCAAATCCCGAAATGTCATCGTTTGAGAAAAGCGGAACTGTGTTGAGTGAGCTGCATGTGTTGATTCACCGATGAGCCTAGGTCAAGTTTAATGTTTGATTGCAAAATTACTACAGAATTTTTAATGAAAATGGCCCACAATAACAAACAATTGTGGAATGGAAAAGCGTTAGCCACTGTTGCCGGTATTGGAGTTTGTTATTTCGTTGCTAAATATCGTTCACAGATTTGGCGAAAGTTTAAAATTTTACTCAACTATGAAAATCCATTACGAAATCAGCAAGTGCATATTGTTAGTAATATTGACGAATGCCGGAAATTGATGCAAAACTTGAAATCGTAAGTTGAATTTAAATTGATTGGACACCATAATTTTACTCATACGTTGACACGTTCGCTTCGTAGGCATTGCAATGAATATAATGTTCTTGGTTTTGATTGTGAATGGGTGACGGTTGATGGAGCACGAAGACCAGTTGCCTTATTACAATTAGCATCACACCGTGGACTATGTGCTCTGATTCGTCTATCAAATTTAAAATCAATTCCATCCGAATTAAAGGTAATGATTTATTATTCAAATCAATTTTGAATGATTACAAATTTAAATGAAATCGCTTTACTTTTTAAGCAAATCCTCGAAGATGATGACATCGTTAAAGTAGGTGTTTCTCCACAAGGCGATGCCGAATTCTTGGCTCGAGACTATGGAATTTGTGTGGCGAGTACCTTTGATTTGCGATACATGGCAATTATGTGCGATTGCCGACCCGGTGGCCTAGGCAAATTATCAGAAACACTTTTGAATGTTAAACTCGATAAAAACTGGAGAATTCGATGTTCTGATTGGGAGACGGCAATTTTGTCGGCCAAACAAATCGATTATGCGGCCAAAGATGCTCACGTTGCAATCGAAATTTTTAAATTATTGGCACATCGATTGGTTCCGCAACCATTATTTGGCAACAAGCAAATTCATATTCAACGGATTTTGAATGATTATTGTTTTAGATTCTTTGACGTAAACTATCATGGTTTGTCTGATGCGGAAAAAATACAAAAGCCAACGACAATGGGCAAAGTTTCAGATAGTGTGTAAGTTATTCATCGTATATGTTCAGTAGTAAAAACATGGCAGGGATTTTTTTTTGAAAACAATCGAACCCTATTGTACATGTATGTTTATTTTTGGTTTCAAGCAAATTTTATTAAATTATTTTACGTCTTGAGTTTGTGATTGGTTTGAATTTTATTCTCGAATCCTATGATAGTTTGGCTAAAAATTTTAAAGCGAAAAAAATCGCCATACGACAGAAACCACTCTATACGAATTGTCTACTTCAAGCTCCCGATGGATCTATGCTGAGCACATGTGATGACAAAAAGGCCATGTGGTAAGTAATGCTGAGCACATAAAACGCAATCTTTTCAGGAGGTCTAATTATTACTTTTTATTTTTTTACAACAGGTATGTTGAGAAAGAATTAGGTGAATTGATATCTGAAGATCCTCTGACTGTGCGCTTGAAATTTGAACCAGCAGGCCGAGCCGTTGGCCTAACGGGGAAATACTATCAAACGATCAAAGAAAACCAGTGTGTCGTTTGTGGCGTTGACCAAGAATACATTCGTAAGAATGTCATTCCTCGCGAATATCGAAAATATTTTCCAAGTAAGTTTTGAACTGTAGTTTTCCATTTTGTGATAATTTCAACAACATTAAGTTCAATTTCAGGTATAATGAAGGATCATACATCACATGACATAGTTCTTTTATGCCCACGTTGTCACCGGTTAAGCAATTTGTTTGATTTTCGATTGCGAGCAAAGTTAGCAAAAGAGTGCGATGCTCCATTTGCTGATAAAAGCGGAACGACAAAAACGAATGAAGTTCCACACATGAAGTATTCTTCTTTTTTTTCGAATCACTGATTGGTTCCAAAACATATAATAATATGGTAATAATTCCAGAGAACTGAAATCGGTTGCACGCGCCTTATTGTACAAACGCGAAAATATTCCTGAAAAACGTTTGGCCGAATTGCGCATAAGATTGAAGCAACTCCGCCCAGAAATCAAAGATGAATGTTCAGACGATGTGTTGGAATCTTTTGTAAACATTGAAACAACGTGAGTTTTGGTCAAATAGATCCATCATAGCTATCTTTATTTCGATGCTTGTTTTTTGAATTAATTTTTAGCGAATTGAATGAAAACTATTTTGCACATGGAGCCAGAGTTGTTGAATTCTATCAACGTTCTGAGCTTGGTTTGCTGGGCCTCGAAAAAATGTGGCGTGAACACTTTTTGGAAACGATGAAACCCAAATATTTACCTAGCCTGTGGTCAGTGGAACATAATGCACAACGGTAATTTGAAATAAGAAAATTTGCATAGAGATGTCATCAGTCATCAGTACATAGTAGTCTGATTGACTGAAATCGAGCCATTTTCGAAATTATAATTTCTTTTCAATTCTTGAATATAGATTAGAAATAAGAGCAGACGAAGGAAGAATTGACCTCAATGATGCGGCACTGAAAGGAATATTTGGCAACAAGCGGATGACAACAGAGGAAATCGAATTGCGTTGCAATAATATTATCATTTTTTTTGTATTTGAAGTTAGTGCATTTTTATAAAAACAGTAGATAACAAGCAGAATTCGATCGTATCGAATTCAAAAATATGCACCACAGGTCGTACCAAACTTAAGAGTGTTATTGAAAACTCATCGTTTCCAATCGATCCAAATTAAAAATTTATTTTTTTGAAAATTTTGAAAAATTTGGAAAAAATTACAAAGTCGAAATCTCAAAGAATCCCTTAAAATCCACTAAAACCAAATTGCATGGAAACATTTTGTTCTGTCTTATCTATTTGACTTTGAAGTAATTGTTCGGAGTGTAAGCAACATATTACGTTTGATGAAGTGTTAGCTCCGAAAAAATACATCACACATTAAGTTAAATTAAACCGTTTCAGAAATGAATTAATTTCAGTTAATTGTTTTTCTCTTCAGCCGGTGCATTTGCACTGTTCCGAATTATTGAAATCACTCCGAATTAATACTGAATGACTGAATTTCATTCTTTTTAACAATAATAATTATTACTTCACTGTAAGAAGTGAAAATATAACTTCTAAACGCCGAAACACGTCAACTTATTTTGGTTGAGTAGAGTTCGGATACATATATGGTTTGGCTGGATCAGGTCAAAATTTTAGGATTTTTAAAATTGAGGATGATCCATTTTTGAGTCGATTTTCTGTTCATTTTTCAATTAAATGACTACAAAATCTTTATTTATTCGTTGAGAAGTGTCTCATATTATATTTTTTTGATTAAAACTTAATTCTAGTAATAATTTTCAGCCGCTGGAATTAATATTTCAGCCATTTTCAATCGATTTCAGGCCGATTTTCTCAATTTTTTTTCTCATTTTTTAATTTTTTTGGATTTCGGTATGTTTCCCCATAGACGAAAAAAAACTAATGATGCCAATCGATTGAAGAGATACGATAATGGTGGGGTAATGTTGTAGGACATTTTGATCTGACCCCTCCTTCACCCCTCCCTGGCCCATTCATTATTTTAATCTCTTTTTTAGGGGTGAAGGAAGGGGTTTATCCCTCAGAAGGGGGAACAACTCAGGTTATTTTTGGAAGATCTATCGATTGGCATCATCAGATTTGACCCCAGACCCCCTTTTCCCCTTAAGAATGCAATTTGTGTACAGGCCAAACGGAGAGGAATTTGCAAAAACAAATGATTCTCTATCGATGCACGAGGTCAATTCTCCCTTCGTCTGGTCTTATTTCTAATCTATATTCAACCAAAATAAGTTGACGTGTTTCGGCGTTTAGAGGTTATATTTCAAAAGTTGAAAATCTCCCTACAGTGTAATTAATTTTATTGGGAAAAAATTTAAGAGAAATGTATGAAACCACATTATCAGATGGCACACGTCACAAATTTGAAATAATTTTCTTGTAGTTGATGTGTTAGAATGTCGTCGCTTCGTTTATGATCGATATGAACACATAGTTAATGTTGACACACTAAACAATAGTAATTATTGTTAAACAGATAGAAAATGAGAACGTTCAATGCATAATGACACATCCAAATCCCGAAATGTCATCGTTTGAGAAAAGCGGAACTGTGTTGAGTGAGCTTTGTAGGCATTGCAATGAATATAATGTTCTTGGTTTTGATTGTGAATGGGTGACGGTTGATGGAGCACGAAGACCAGTTGCCTTATTACAATTAGCATCACACCGTGGACTATGTGCTCTGATTCGTCTATCAAATTTAAAATCAATTCCATCCGAATTAAAGGTAATGATTTATTATTCAAATCAATTTTGAATGATTACAAATTTAAATGAAATCGCTTTACTTTTCAAGCAAATTCTTGAAGATGATGACATCGTTAAAGTAGGTGTTTCTCCACAAGGCGATGCCGAATTCTTGGCTCAAGACTATGGAATTTGTGTGGCGAGTACCTTTGATTTGAGATATATGGCAATTATGTGCGGTTGCCAGCCCGGTGGCCTAGCCAATTTATCAGAAACACTTTTGAATGTTAAACTCGACAAAAATTTGGGAATCCGTTGTTCTGATTGGGAGACGGCAGCATTGTCGGCCAAACAAATCGATTATGCGGCCAAAGATGCTCACGTTGCAATCGAAATTTTTAAATTATTGGCACATCGACTGTTACCGCAACCATTATTTGGCAACAAGCGAATTTATACTGAACGGATTTTGAATAATTATTGTTCCAAATTCTTTGACGTAAACTATAAGTCTGATGCGAAAAAAATTCGAAAGCCAATGCCAATGGGCAAAGTTTCAGATAGTGTGTAAGTTATTCATCATATATATTCAGTAGTAAAAACATGGCAGGGATTTTTTTGAAAACAATCGAACTCTATTGTACATAAATGTTTATTTTTGGTTTCAAGCAAATTTTATTAAATTATTTAACGTCTTGAGTTTGTGATTGGTTGGAATTTTATTCTCTAATCCTATGATAGTTTGGCTGAAAATTTTAAAGCGAAAGATATCACCACACGACAGAAACCATTCTATTCGCATTGTCTAGTTCAAGCTCCCGATGGATCTATTCTGAGCACTTCCGATGGCAAAATGGCCATGAGGTAAGCAATGTTGAGCACATAAAACGCAATCTTTTCAGGAGGTCTAATTATTACTTTTAAGTTTTTACAACAGGTATGTTGAGAAAGAATTAGGTGAATTGATATGTGAAGATCCTCTGACTGTGCGCTTGAAATTCCAACCAACAAGCCGAACCTATAGCTTAACGGATAAATACTATCAAACGATCAAAGAAAACCGGTGTGTCGTTTGCGGCGTTGACCAAGAATACAGGCGTAAGAATGTCATTCCTCATGAATACCGAAAATATTTTCCAAGTAAGTTTTGACGTAGTTTTCCAATTGTTTACAATTTCGACAACATTAAGTTCAATTTCAGGTATAATGAAGGATCATACATCACATGACATAGTTCTTTTATGCCCACGTTGTCACCGATTAAACAACATGTTTCATTCTCGATTGCGAGCAAAGTTAGCAAAAGAGTGTGATGCTCCATTCGTTCCACCCATGAAGTATTCTTCTTTTTTTTCGAATCACTGATTGGTTCCAAAACATATAAAAATATGGTCATAATTCCAGAGAGCTGAAAATGATTGCAATCGGCTTATTGTACAAACGCAAAAAACTTCCTGAAAAACGTTTGGCCGAATTACGCGAAAGATTGAAACAACTCCGCCCAGAAATCAAAGATGAATGTTCAGACGATGTGTTGAAATCTTTTGTAAACATTGAAACAACGTGAGTTTTGGTCAAATAGATCCATCTATAGCTATCTTTATTTCGATGCTTGTTTTTTTAATTAATTTTCAGTGAATTGAATGAAAACTATTCTACACATGGAGCCAGAGTTGTTGAATTCTATCAACGATCTGAGCTTGGTTTGCTGGGCCTCGAAAAAATGTGGCGTGAACACTTTTTGGAAACGATGAAACCCAAATATTTACCTAGCCTGTGGTCAGTGGAACATAATGTACAACGGTAATTTGAAATAAGAAAATTTGCATAGAGATGTCATCAGTCATCAGTACATAGTAGTCTGATTGACTGAAATCGAGCCATTTTCGAAATTATAATTTCTTTTCAATTCTTGAATATAGATTGAA
This sequence comes from Mayetiola destructor, assembly GCA_000149185.1. Classification (NCBI taxonomy): domain Eukaryota; kingdom Metazoa; phylum Arthropoda; class Insecta; order Diptera; family Cecidomyiidae; genus Mayetiola; species Mayetiola destructor. The sequence goes on from GL501491.1 coordinate 396,982, forward strand.
AATAGAAGCAGACGAAGGAAGAATTGACCTCAATGATGCGGCACTGATAGGAATATTTGGCAATAAGCGGATGACAACAGAGGAAATCGAAGCTGCGTTGAAATAATATTATCATTTTTGTATTTGAAGTTAGTGCATTTTAGTAAAAACAGTAGATAAAAATAGAGAATTGTATTAGAAAATTTACGATCAAATTTGTGTTTGTTATTCTTGCGGTGAGTTAGAAAGAAAAAATTCCTTTAGTTAAAGTGGAGACGCCAAAATAAGGTTCGTTTGACAGCTCGATTGCCAATGTGTATGCACTGAACAAAAAAAATCGTGTGACTTGGAATGTCAGATCACAAGACACGACTGCCTTATTCATTTGTCACTTTAACATCGAACAAGTAATGGGCTTAACACCAAATTGCATGAAAACATTCTGTTCTGTCTTATCTATTTGACTTTGAAGTAATTGTTCGGAGTGTAAGCAACATATTACGTTTGATGAAGTGTTAGCTCCGAAAAAATACATCACACATTAAGTTAAATTAAACCGCTTCAGAAATGAATTAATTTCAGTTAATTGTTTTCCTTTTCAGCCGGTGAGTAGATGTAAAAAGTGTTTTAAGCCCTAATTTCAAGTACATATTTTCCATTTAAATGACATTGAATTATAAATCATCATTGAAATCATAACAACCCACACACTGATACATGTATTTTATTTTAGAGTCAACAATTATTGTAAGTATCATACTTGTGACGTCAGTGCACTGCTTTCATTAGTATAGTTCAACATTTGATTGGTCAATCACTGGAGCAGACATCAAAATGTCATGGATGCGAGAAAGTAGTTTGAATTGGGCCCAACGATTTGCTATGCAAGTGATTAAAACGGGCAAAATTCCACATCATGTTGCATTCATCATGGATGGTAATCGTCGATATGCAAAAAAATTACATTTAAAATCAAATACCGATGGACACATTCACGGTTTTGATAAATTGGCCGAAGCATTACAGTGGTGTTTGGATATTGGCATTAAAGAAGTTACCGTTTATGCATTTAGTATTGAAAATTTCAAACGCACCAAAAACGAAGTGAATACATTATTTGAATTGGCTCGAGAAAAATTCCAACGATTTATGAAAGAAAAAGATGAATTGGACAAACGTGGCATTTGCATTCGAATGATTGGCAATTGGAAATTATTACCGTTTGATCTTCAGAAATGTATGGCCGATGTGATGCTTGCCACTCGAAATAATACAAAGGCATATTTAAATGTTGCATTCGCTTATACATCCAGGGACGAAATGACCGAATCGATACGAGATATTTTAGACGGTGTTAAACGCAATGAATTAAAATCAGACGATATAACGGATAATTTAATTCGTCGATGCATGTATAGTGGAAAATCTTCGGATCCAGATTTACTTGTACGAACATCCGGTGAATCACGACTTTCTGATTTTTTACTTTGGCAGGTATGTTCGGAATTTTATCCTGGAAACGAACATTAAATGCATATGTATTGTATTATTTTGCTTGCAGGCATCATCATCAATTATTTATTTTACAAAGAGTTTATGGCCAGAATTTACGTTTTGGCAATTGTTGGCCGGTGTCTTTTACTATCAACGGCATTATGAAACAATGGATGATATTAAAAGATCACTGCAGGAATATTCTGGTTTTGTGACGGATGAACGAGTCATCGATGAACTCGAACAAATTAAACGAACATCGCAATTTAGTGGAGCCAAACCGACTGTTTTCAGTCAAAGAGTTACAAATTTTATAGAGAAATTCGAATTGAGAAAATACAATCAATTGCTTGAATTATCAACCGTTTGAGCGTTTTTTCGTGTGAATATTGTATATTAAATTCATCCATGCTGTTATTATTCCCATTTTGGATATAAGAATAAAGCATCTTTTTCGCAAAAATTACCTTTTTACATTTTGTTTACTAGCCCGATAAGTGTCAGACGACTTTTCATTGGTAACAATAGCCTGAAAAAGTCTGAAAAATGATTTTC
>GL501491.1:400617-412582 GCA_000149185.1 Mayetiola destructor
CGGCAGCTGATGAAGCCGGTGCAAATGTTCCATGCGTTTGAGAATGCTCAACTGGATTCAATAAAGGTGTTGTATCATCATGATCTGAATCGCTCATACTATCATCAGTTGAACGTCGTCGTGTGCGTCTTGGTTCATCACGTGCAAACACTTTTCTCTTACAAATCGGACAAACTCTACGATTTTTTGTGAGCCAAGGATCGATACATTTATTATGATAAGCTTTGAAATGGAAATGATTCATTAGAATTCAGAAGCGAAAAAAAGGTCGAATCTTGGCAATTCTTACCATGTCCGCAAGGCAAAACTCGCAATCGATCACCATCAACATAGTCATCAATACAAATGGCACACATTTCATATTGTGTCATATCCTTTGTAAAACGAATTATTGGAATTTTTTTCAATGCCGATCCCGGCAATCGATGTCTTCGTAATCTTCGTTGTTCGCGTACGCATTTCATTATCATAAAACCAATCATCGTTATAAAACACAATCCAACAATTATTGTAAATGGCACAATTAAATTTGTGTTTATATTGAATGGTAAATCTCCATTTAGCACCAACGCAAACTCTGAATCGTACAAATAATTGTAGATGATTATTTTGCCGGTCATTTCACCAACAAACATCGAGGGAATTTCAATGCCGTCATCATTATTTGCTGACATCGGTTCTGTTATAGTCATTCATATAAGATCAATCATTGATAGAAGTGAAATATAGTTTTTGTTTTGTTTTTTTTTTTGGGAAAATATCATTTTCAACACATACCGAGCTCATTGCTATTGATATTATGAACGATAGCTGCTGAGTAGCCAGCGTCCTGTGCATTTCGCACCTTTTCTTCAAATGAACAATTACCTCTGTACCAAATATGAATAATAAATGAAGTGAGTTTTTTACTCATTCGATAAATGTGATAATATTTTAAATAGGATTCACAAACCTAGCGATAATCACAACCCATTTCTGTGTTTTTGATGTAAAATTATATGGTGGTACTTTAATTGGTGTACATGCATCGGATGGATCTGATTGAACAGCTAATGCACGTAATCCATTTATCGGAAATGCAGCACCAAATCTCGCCGGCAAATCATGGAACTCTTGAATTATCTAATAAAACGGGAATAATCTCATGTATTTATACATATTTCTTTCGTTCATCAATTGTTGATTTTTACCTGATTTGAATTTATTGGATAAACAATTATATCAGCATTGATTTTTTGAATAAAAATCAAAGCTACGATGGTTAACGATGGAACCATTCGGTCCAATATGAGAACCATGATGGATACCTTAGTTAAATCCTATATATGACTATTATTCTCTAACGAGATCTCAATGAGGCATCGAATCTCCTTGTTGAGATGGCATCGCCGAAATGAGATTTCTCAAATTACTTATTTTTTTTACAGGACCTGATCCAAAAGAAATAGACATGGAATTATTATTGTTTTTATTGTACAATTTTTTAACTTTATTTAGCATTCTTAGCATGTTGCAGAACGAAATCACAAAGTGCTATGTAAAACGTGCTGCAATTTAGGAAAATCCTTCGGAATAAAGTAATTCAAATTGTTGAACGGGTTGACTATCCAAGATAAAATTGCTTTGAATGCTTACGAAAATATATAAATTATTTATTCATTTTGTTTGAAGTAATTGACAAGAACGTTTGTCAACAAATTTTTGAATTAGTATCGCAACACTGGCGATGAGAACGGAAATTGCGTTGTGTTGGTAAAGTTCAATGTGATCAATAAGTCCATCAATCAATAGAATATTCGTGTTATTAATTTGTATTATCATTTTAAAAATCGTTGGTTTTATGCGTTGCTTTCATAACAGAACTCAAATCACGTTCTTATCTGAATGACATTTTATTATAAATATTTCTGATTCATAACAAGAGTTCATTCTTAATAATAAATATTGAATCATTTTTATTCCGGGTGAAAAAAAAACACAACAAAATATTCAAAATACACAAAGCATTTGCCTATCATTTCGGCAGCAAAAATGGCTAATCTAATTACCGTGTTCTTTGTTTGGGGCGCAATTGCGTGAACTTTTTTATTTGTTGACGAATAGGTTGGGCAAATGGCAGGCACACCGTTAAAAAGATGTATGTTAACTGTAGCAAAAAAATTCGTTGACTGGCAGAGCAAAAATGCTATCAGTCTATTGTCTTGTTCAAAAGTTCATCCGATCGCCCAAAAGTGAATTTGGGAGCATATTGTGTCGAAATGATAATTTTATCAACAGTAAAAAAATTACCGTCATAAATAACGACTTCCCAAACATCAACACACTCAATCATTGCTTGGGTTTGTGTACGTGCGCTTTATATTAAACATACACAATATCGCTTAAATTCTGTTGTTTTTTTCTTTTCTTCAGCGGCACTTTGTACGCTCAAATGGACTCATATGATGTCGTTTTGTTTGTTTGAGGTTCATTTCTTGTTTGTTCCGATTTACATTTCGACAGTTCCATGAGTACATAATAAAGCTTTCGATTCTGGAATTGCCAAAATCAAAAAAATAAACTAACGAAAGCTTCACCGCATTTAGCCTATTATAGAATATATTACACTTCAACTGGCCACGGTTTAATGTTTAATGTTGAACAACATTTTCAATGACAAAAAAGGCCAACTTTTATCACATGCATAGCAACCAGTAAATGTGTCATTGTACGGATTTGAATTGGTACAGAAAAGACACAAACAAATGTGACGTCATTGCATGGTCGCATCACAACTGAGAAATACATAAAATCAATATACAATAGTTTTGAAAGCAAATACACAATGCACACTTGCAATGATTATAAATTCCGTTGTTCGACTTTTTCCGTGTCGATGACAGCCAAATGATGCATTCCGTTCGACATTTGATTCTATTCCGAGCGAGCACATTTATTGGGTTTCATAAACTACGCATCTGCACGCACACAAGGTCATTTTTTTCTCCAATGTTTAACATTTTGAATATCATTACCTAATCTTGCTTGGGTTGAACTCAAACGACGATTCAATAGATGTATCTTTATTAAACTAATTATTATTATTATTATTTTTATTCACTTGAATCTCATATAACGTTCAATTTTTTTTTCTTTTTTATTTATATTATCAAAATCACACTTGTACGAACCGAATAAATATGAGATTTCATTCAATGTATCATTTTTTCGTATTCAACTCGTAATCCCTCTAATCAATCGCACTGTTAACTCAAATTCTGGAACGAATTTATATTCTTAGCACATATTATTCTGTACATTCGTTGTCGTAGAGTCAATCGATTTAAGTTTTACTAATTCACTTTTCACAGCTTTCACAGAATTTTTGCGAATTTCGAATGTTATCTTTGTAAAATTAATAATTGACAGCAGTCGAATTTTGACAAAACAAAACACAACTAAAATTGAAATCAAAATGAAAGATGCAAACAACGAGAGAGAGAGAAAGAGAGAGAGAGAGAAAGAGAGAAATGAAAAAACAACAGAGAAAAGTAAATCAAAAGTGCACAATCAATTGATTGCTTTCCCTGAGTTTTTGATACAGTCTATCTGGCGACAAATAAATTTATTACGTCGATACGCCATTGTTTTGCACATCAAATTTTAATCGACATCAATTTTATCAAATTTAAACACTGACGACTTTTCTTAATCATATTTTTTGAACACATTTAAATTTTAATAATGAATCGATATGTTTCTTGCAATTTATTTGTGAGAGCGAGAAAAAATATACGAGACAAAAAAAGATGTTAAAATTAATTGTTTTTGTTTGTATGTTTGATTTGTTTCACCCATATGATCGTCTTTCTTTAAAAGGCCATCTATATTAACTCACTCACCATTCACACTTTTACGACTTTTTTTCCCATTGTTTTTTTTTGTGTTCTCTTTTCAAGTTTGATTCTCTCATTTTTATGTTCAGTAATAAAAAAAGAAAAGAGAGACTGTGAGTATGGCTCAGCTGTCATGCATTACCCTTGTTCGAGCTCATTCAATTGACAGCCCAGAATCAAAGTTGAATTTTAATTCGGAAGGGGGCGCCTCAGGTTTCACTTTAAACGGAACGCTCAAAGTCCCAATAAATTTCTTTTTGTTTTTTCGGGTTTTTTGTATTCTAAATTTTATTTAATCATCAATTATTTTGTTTTTTTTTAATATATAATTTAAAATTCGACAAAACAAATTAACGAATCCGAAATTTGAGCCTCATTCAATTGAATAGAATTTTCTATTCATTCATTCGATGTCATCATGGATGCCACAACAGTTTTGTTTTCATTTTTTTCTTTTTTGCCTTTCTCTAGATCGCCTATATTAATCGCGATAGTCCATGGTTTTTATGAACGTAACAGCCGAACAAAATTGTATCCACCAATATTGATCTTCACCTTCAATTTCATCGCCAATAAATGCATTCACATATTGAATCGTTGATAGCAAATATGCGGGATTGGCCTGAATGTATATAAATTTCAATTAGTATTTTTTTTAAATTGAAACCCCGTTTTTTGTTTGTTGCTGTAACATTTACTTTGATCACGACATAAATCAGAACTGGAATCAAGTCATCTGCCGCTGGAATGCAATTTGATGACATTTGCAAGAGATTCATTATGCATGTTATGCATCTGTGAAATGAAATTGAATATTGAATACGTTTAATTAATAATTGTCAATGAATTTTCTGTAAGTTTCGATTGCTTACCTGACGACACATTGGACTTTTTCCCGTGGTGTCTTATATGCTGATATATAAGAGATTTGTTGCTGTGCAAATGGCCATGGAGCTTCAACTAGAAATGCTTTTGGAATACGAAGTGCACTATGCGATGGAGTTATGATCAGAGACAATTTACGAATGTGCTTGCTTAACATTCTGAAATTCCATAAAAAAATTGTTAATTATAATTAAAATCAATGCTTAAAAATTTCTTTGCTCCGGAATATTAGAATTAAAAAAAAATTCTGATCATACTCATCCCGCGAAATGTCCGCATCATCGTTGGGAAACATAACTTGGCGATAGAGACGTTGCAAGAGGATGCGTTCGATGCAAGTGCGTGCCTCTTGTAGTTGCCAATCAGCCATTTCTTGTAGAATTCCATCCGATTTCAAGTCATCCATTAAACGAGACATAAAATCCAACATAATATCGATTCGTTCATCGAATACCGATAAAGCGGCAAATTGATCCTCGAATCTTTCAATCATTTGTTCGCACTTTTTTAAGAACATTCGCACACACACCATTATTAAATGCCGATTACACATTTCTTTATCATTTCGAAGTCGATCCTCGAATCGATCAATGTTTTCGAGCGCTGACAGAAGGCTCTGATGGTAGCGCATCAAATATTGCAAATAACTTTGTCGTTTCACTAGATCCGATTGTAGATCGGTGATCAAAGTTTGTTGTTGCGATATGTCCAGTTGTTTGACTGAACGAATTGCCTCGGACACATAAGATATTTGCTGGAGATTTTGTAAATTTTGCGCTTGTGCCAATTGTATTTGGAGATAGGTTAGTATTGGTGGTGTTTTATTGCACTGGAAAAAAAAAACAAAAAAATTGCAAATTTTGATCGAAACAATAGAATATGTGAACTCACATTGGTGTGCCGAAAATCGGCTGTATGCAAATCAGTTGTTGACAAAACAAGTCGAAGCTTTTGTTTGGTTTTCGAATATAGGAAAATGCTTTCATCGTGTAACATGCCAGACAATCGTTGTTCTTCCATTGTTTTTGTCAAACTTCCTTCGGGTGTCGGATTATTGCCCAATGAATCCGAATTGGTCGCTTCACTGGATGATGAAATTTTTCGTCGATATTTTTCAAGAATGTCCTCGGTGGTGTCATTGAAACCTTTTTCCATGGGATCCTTCGAAGTATTACCAACAAAAGCACTACCCACAGCTCCGTCCATTGAAGGCATCGCGGTATAGTCTTCAAATGTTGCACGCGGTGATTTACTACTATTATTGCGTCGGCTTTTGAAGCCTTGTTTTATTTTACTGAAAAATCCATTGCCATTCGGTCGCCCATTGGATGATTGATAGGCCGAATCGTATCTTCGACCATTTCCATTTTTATCGGCCGACGAATCAAAACTAATACTTTTCGGTATTGCTCCTGTGTATTTGGCATTTGATTTAGTCACATCGCCATTTCTTGGTGTTGTTTCGGCATTTAACGATTCATTGCTGTTGTTTTGGGGTGGGGGCGAATTATTGCTATTTGTTTCATTTGAATCTTTTATTGACATTGACATCGTTTTTTGAACTAACAACAATTCATCCTGTTGCTTATTTTTATCATCGTCCGTTGCCGAACTAGACAACAATGTTAAACTTGATGTCTTTGTTTTTGCAATGATTTGATGATTTTCATAATTTAAACTGTTTGCAAAACGTTTTACAGTTGCTGATGTTATTGAATTGTTGCCGTTGCTGATCGTTGAAAATGATATTCCATTTCGGCGCCCATCGTAACTTGATGTTCTCTGTTCCGTTGAAATGCGACGATGTTCTACTTGTTCTTCATTCAATTCGACACTTGAATTGATTGCATTGGCCGTAATAACAATGCCATCGGCTGCCTGAGTACACACCGTTGCATCATCATCAGCAAATGGATTGATGATGTTAGTGCTACTTTTAACTATATTGCTATCAACATTATCCGTTCCAAATTGCCTTTTAGTACATTCGGCGGATTTTCGAGCATTGTTCAATGTAACCGCATCATCCAATGTCGATGATTGATTCGATATGCTGCTTTCAGCCGAATTTTGTCGACGCATCGGAACTGTAGAATTTAAAAATGAATCTCGATCAAAGCTAACCGAATTCTCACCGTTTGTTGTACGATAATTAAATGACCGTTTATTGATGCTATTCCGTCCATTTGATGGAAACGACGAAGGGCTAGTAAATCGTGGATATTCTTCATTCGGGAATCTTGGTGATTGTCGTTCATTTGGTGCCGTTCGCCTTTCATCAAAATGCGAACTTTGACGATTCGCTCCAAATAATGGTGAATCTGGTGTGCGAACGGCAAACATCGGTGAATCTGGTGCTCGGAAGCTAACACTCGGATTTCTTGGTGAAAAAAATGGAGAATCGGGTGCACGTTGATTGGTTGGAATTAAATCTGGTATCGGATCATTTTCCGAACGATTTGTATCGATTATATCAGATTTGGCCGCAATACTTTGATTATCATCTGTATCTATTTCAGTCATTTTTTCCGAATCACTGGCCAGCACATCCGTTGACCAGGCTGATTCGGATCGCGTATCTGATGCATCCAAAAAATTGGCTCGAAGTTGTGAAACGGGATTTGTTAATGAATTAAAATTATTATCACCGGGCAAAACAACGGCACTCGGTATCAATGGAGTGGAAAAATTTCGTTCATTTTCTACTGGTTCCAATGTTTCCGAATCACTGGCCAGCACATCCGTTGACCAAGTGTCTGATATTATCGAAATCGTTTCATCGCCTTCAACCAGTTTCTTAATTTCAAACTTACAGAATTTGTCTTCGATGTCGGATCGTGCTTTATTCAATATTTTTGCCATTTGTGGTGTGGGTATTTGGGCGTTATCGCCTTCGACTTGTGATGATGGCGTATCACGACCGGAAATATTTGGAGTTTCTCGACCGGATACATTTGCCGATACCATATCAGACAAATTATCATTCAAGTTTTGATCATTTTCTTCTAATTCCAGTGAACTTGTGACTGAATGATTGCTGGGCGCTTCACTCACCACTTCTAAATTATCCGAATTACCAATCGATTGATCATCTTGTGATAAAGAGAATCGCGTATGTTTGCGTGTTGGCATCACAGCACCCAAATCATCATCAAATGATGCGACCAGAGCATCATTCGCTTTATCCAAAGTCACCACATTTTGTTCGGACAACACTGGCTCAATTTCATTGCTTATGTTATTCATATTTAAAACTTCTTGTTCGGTCAACATTTGAAATTTACTTCCTTCACTTATCGCAATTGGAACCATAATCACATTTTCATTATCATCCGTATGATAAACATTATTATTTAATCCAATGGATCCATTGAGGCTTTCATTCATATCATCAGTGCCATTTGATTGGGCTTGTGTACCGCTTATCGATTTGGCCAATCGATTTTTCGTATTCTTGCCCAAATTAATGAGTTGTTTTGTTTTGCTTTGCATTTCAGTGGATCCGGATGCAATCGGACCATTTGATCCACCATTTATTGTGGATTCTGATTTATCGGGCAATTGCTCCAGAATTTTGTTCAATTTTCGACGATCTTCAATGCTTATTGTCAATTTATCATTATCTAGAACAGTGCGTAAAAAATCTACAAATATATTCAATTCATATTGTGTAACCAAACAATGACTTCGACCGAAATCATTTTGATGCGGTATTGCCATCGAACTGACTCTTATGTCAGATTCAGTCTCAAGTAATTGATCCATTAATTCCGAAACAATGTTACGATCAAACATTTCAAACAATCCCATATACTTTGGATCGATCTCTTCGTGCTTAATCAATGCAAACATTTGCAATATTTGACCAATTTGAATTAAATTCAATCGAGCATTTTCGGATATTGGTGCATCGGATATGCCATACAAATCAGGGCTCACAATGGCCGGACAAATAAAATTGGTGAAAATCATATCAGTCAAAATGTGATTGATATCTTTGATGGTCACATGAGCCGATCGTAGCAGATGGCACATCGTCTGCACAACCCAACGTAATGTTGACGGAAACAATGCCCAATTGTCACTCAATGATTTAATAAAACGTTTGGTTAAATTGTATAATGCATCAAACGTATCGCTGCGGAATTCTTTTAAATTTTGCGCATATTCATCTGTTCCTTCGTGGCCAAATCTGAAATGAAAATTCCAAAAATCATTCGCCTGAGACCCATTTTATTTATCGTATCGCATCGTATCGAAATTACCTTTTCAATCGCTCCTTGGCCGAATAGTTGAGCACAGCTTTTTGTGTATCGATGTCCAAAAGTAGCTCATCACCAATTAATACTTTCATCACGGATTCATGCAGGGCAGCCGTCAAAAATAACTTTGCCGAAAACAAACTCTCATGCAAACGATTGTACAAACGTGAAAATGAACAGGCTCCGCTACGTAACATTCGTCTAGGATTATCGCTAACAATAACCTGAATTTCGATTAAATCACGTAATAACCGCAACACCATATCCACATCTTTTGACAATATTGCATTTCCATAGAGGCCGGTTGCAATCGTTCGAACAACCGAATTCATATGATCATTGCTTATTTGCTCCAAACGATCACCAACCGATAAACTTTGTGCCAATAAATATGGCGAATGATGCAAAAAATTGAATAATTCATTGTAAGCCAACGCATACTGTAATCAAACAAAATTGCGAATGAGAAAAGGGTCAAATTTCTAAACAATTCTTCAATCTTACTTCATATTTTACATTTTTCGCTTTATGCACTTCAACGAAACGTGTATTTTCTAATAAATTAGCACGATGACAGCATTCCGTTGGTCCAGCGTCTGGCCTTGAAATAATCAAGCTGTTTAAGTTTTGTCGTTGCTGTGAGCATATCCAGGCCAGCTGTTGAAATAAAACACCCGAAATATGAATTATTTCAATTAATCGCTATTTCGATGCCAAAAAAAAAAATCATTTATAATTTGAATTCTGTGTTCACCTGTGCAACATTCAATGAATTTCTAGTCAATGTTTCATTTAAACGATTAAATGTTGCTTGTTCGTTTGCAATGAATAAATGTTCTTGGCGCAACGAATGTGCCAAATCGATGATTTCCAATAAGTTTCCATTGTTTATCGCCTGCATTGTTTTTTGAACACTGTTAATCTGTTTCGAATAAAGAAATTTTACATCAAAATTTATATTCATTTTAATTTAATTATATTTAATAGGCAATGTCCGTGATGTCCGCGATGTCCATGTGAATCAGCCGTTGTTTCAATCAAATTGATGATATGAAATGATTTCTTCACGCCCATTTTTATTTATTTATTTTACGAATTAAACAAAAAAAAAGGAATGCATGTCTTTTCGATTGCACCGCATAATTGCCGTACTTGGCATTCAAAGGTCATATTGAACCGCGAACAATGATAAAGTATTCATATGGAATGAATAATCAATCAGAATTAATCATACGATTTGATTATTGGCAGAGGTTCATTTGATTAAACGGTTTATTTTGCCAATATGATTTGGATTGCTTTGCTGATAATGACAATATCATCATTTGTTCGCAATTAGTATCAAAGACAAAAGAAAAAATTCTCTTTATTACTATATAAACAGTCAAGGTCATTGAAACAAGCGAAACGAAATGAGCAACAAAAAAAACAAAATTAAACAACCGAACAAATGAATAGTCTCCATGTGCAGTGTTCAATTCACACAATATCATCGGATATGTGATACATGTGCTATTGCAATTGTCGCGCAAAAAATGCTTATGAAACAGTTATTATCAGATCCACATTTCTATTGACAAATTCACAACAAAAATTCATTATTTATTTACAAAAAAAAATTAAAATCAATCCAAAATGAACACCAAATCAATTAAAAAATTTACATTTTTTCCCCTGTTCAACACTCAGTTTGACCCACGCATATTTGGGATTATTACAGTTTGTATATGAAGTATAAATAACGAGGCAACACACCAAAAAAAAAAGATTTCGGCTCAAATCTATCTACGGACAGAATGAAAACAAAGCACAAAATGACGATCGATGATATGTACAATGTACAATGTATTCCTTATGGCTATTATTATAATTATTATTATTGTTGATATTGTTGGTGCTGTGCTGTGCTATGCTGTTATAATATTTCACATTTTAAATCTGGCTTTTGTTATTGTTCGGTTGTGGCCGTTAGTAGTTGATCGATGGTCGTTGTGAATAAATATTGTTCATTCAATGTATCATAAATAATAAGACGTATGTATTATCGGCAGAGTAAATGATTTTACGAGCGCCTGCCTCATGTGAGATTTAAACTAATTTCACATTTCGACACTCGACACATGGGCATCACACATTCAAATGCATTCATTCATCTACAACTCACACATCTTGGTGTTCGGATCTCAACGAACGGGCATGCATAGCACACTGTGCATACACACAAATGCATTAGCAAAATGACGGAAATAATGCTGAAAAATGATGATGATTTTTTTTTTAATGAAATGTTACCGTTTATGTTCGAATGTGGCAGACATATCGCGAATAGTGACAGGAAAATCGAATGTAAAGACAGAAAATGTGAGAAACGTTAATGAAACAGAAGACAAAGACAAAGAAGATGACGATGAATGGAAAGGTACGAAGAGAATGAGAGAGAGAAAGAAAAAGAGCATTATGAAAATGCATCATTACACATTTCACAAAAACACTTCGATGCGTAAATTCTTAACTTCAATTTTATTTTGAGGTCATTTCTTCTTGAATCCATCACGAAATCGAATATATTGAGAGCTCATAAAATAATTTGCGTTTCAATTTCCATTTTTTTTCATTTCGTTTATGTTTATTTTTTTTTAATTGTTTATGCCAGACTATATTTTTAGGGCAAATAACAGTCAGCACATTGCACACACACACACACACACACACACGTACACATACGAAACATCACATCTTAATATAATTATAATAAATAATTTGTTTTGAAAGTTTAATTCAAAATAAAAGTAATTAAAAAATTGACAATCACCAGATTAATTGTTGTTGCAATTCAATAACAATCATCGAATTCCTTAATTTCAAACACTTGTGCACTTGATTGGTGTATTTTTTTTCTTCATTTATAAAATAGATTGAATCCAATGAAACAATTTCGATTGA
>GL501491.1:421710-432762 GCA_000149185.1 Mayetiola destructor
AGTTTAGTGCAAAGGATCAATATTCGAAAAAGACGTGATTCCATGATATTGGGTTTGGTTATTGCGATTTGTACGTTTTTACTAATTTTATATGCATTCAATTAATCAATTTGACGAGCTATGTGATCTGCTATCTATGAATCTGAGTACATGTGAAATGCGAACTGAACGGTGCATCATGGAATGTCAGCTTCTGAAGATCATTCGGAAAATTATTCCAAGAATTTAAAAATTAACATATTATTATTTTGTTAGAAAGAATATTCAAATAAAGTGTTTACGTTATTATCGACCATCATAAATGTTTCATGATTCCATTCATTTGAACAATAATAATGCCAAGCTCTTCTCAGTTTTTGTTGAAGAAATTTTTATTCGCAAAATGACCATACATCACTGTTATGCTATGATTTGTGAAAGTTTTAGAAATGTTATTTGCTAAACAAAATTAAATTATGACAACAATATTTTATGGATGATGAAAACGAAAAAAAAAATAATTGAATACTGTTTAATCAGCCTCGATGGGCCATCGTGCAATTAGGTAACCAACAAAGTGTATTATTCTAATTCTGCTGGAATTGGAATTTTATGTTCAATTGCGAATTTTTTATACGCCCCATAATCCAAACGCAATCGCATGCATTCTTCGCGAATATTTTTATTAGACTCCTCTAATTGCTCCAAAGTGCTCCATTCCTAAATCAATTCAATACAATTAACTGGGGTAAAATAAATCAAATGAAACTTTTATCAAACTATATGCTTACATTGTATTTTTTTGATTCAAGTTCGTCTTTTTGTTCGATACGCTTAATACGGCAACTAGCCGCATAGCCTCTATTCTTGAGTGTTCGACGTCTTTGTTTCATGCGAACTATTTCACTGCGAGTCAAACCACGCATTTTTAATGTTCGATTCAAATCTCTGACCGAAATCGAAACCAATTCATCATCGCTGATATCAGGAATGGGACACGGTGACAAAGGAGCCTAAAATAACAATTTATTTTTGCATTTTTCATCAACATTTCGAACACACAACACATAACGAACATTTCACATTGAATTTTTTCAAACAATTTTCACCGTTTTTACTTACCATAGATCCTTTGCGTTCGCGTTTCATGTCGTGAGCCATATTCGATGCAACTTTTTCGATAGTTTTCGACAGAAAATACGAGAAAAATGCTTCTTTTTTGTTGGAGAAACTTTTTTTTTTGCAAGTCATCGCCTTGATTGTTTCCCTTCTCTATTGTTCATTGTTTGGACTCTGTGTCGCAGGGTTCAATCAATTTGTACCATACGTTTGAAATAAAATTGGTTTTATTGAAATGTAATGCAGTAACCCTGCATTTAATTTTTTGACATTTTATGACTCATTCAGTAGCGCTCCACGTTTTAAAAATGATTTCAAAAACGTATTTAAATTTTTGTAGGAATTATTATTAGTGTTTATTTGTAAAAAATTCAGTTTTATTGATAAGAAACCACGAATTTGAATGTTCTAGAGTTAAATAAATCAACGTTTTCCTTTGAATTTTTTATTTCCACCGCCCTTCTGACCACCGGCCTTGAATCGTTTTCTGGCTCCAACAAATTGTTCGGTATCATCAAATTCTTCGGCACCTTCTCGTTTTTTGCCTTTCATTCCTTTACGATCTTCGATGTCTTTCAGTTCCAATTTGGCTGTACGTTGAGCCTCTTTGACACGTTCTTGTAATGCCATAGCTTCATCCTCTTCACATGGATACAATGGCAACTTTTTGCCCAGCAAATGTTCTATGCGTTGATACAATTCAACATCATATTGTGTGACAAATGTGATTGCTTTACCCGATCGCATGGCTCTCGCTGTTCGTCCTACCCGATGAATGTAGTCTTTGCTATGCTGTATCATCAAAACACATAATTATTAAGTTTCTTTTAATGAAAAAAAGAAAAAAATTAAAAATGGATTCGATACATACGGTTGGAATATCCAGATTAATGACAACATCGACGTGTGGTATGTCCAAACCTCTGGATGCTACGTCCGTCGAAATCAAAATCGAACGATTTTTCGCCTTGAATTTGTTTAACGCGGCCAATCGTTTATTTTGTGACATTTGACCATGCAATGGAACAGCGGACATTCCTAAAGCACGGAGCATCAATGCTGTTCTCACCGTATTGTTACATGTGCTACAGAAAATCATAAAATTATTTCCAGCCAATTCGTTCAGAATGTGAACCAAATACACATCTTTGAACTTGACTGGCACAAAAATGTAATATTGAATGAGATTTTCAACTGTTTGAAATCTGTTGGATACTTCAACTTTGACAGGATCTTTCAAACTTGCTCGTTGTAATTTTCGTACTTGCTTAGTCATTGTAGCACTGAATAAGTATGTTCGACGATCACGTGGAACAACTTTCAGGATTTTTTCTAATTCAACCTCAAAATCCATGTTCAAAATACGATCAGCTTCATCCATTACCAAGTATTTGATAGCTTTCAAATTGAAACCTTTCGTATTTTCTAAATGGTCAACCAATCGTCCCGGTGTAGCAACCAGAATATGTGGTTTTTTTGCTAATTGAAGGGCCTGAGATACCATATCCAATCCACCAACGATTACAGTGCATTTAACTCCGATGGAACTGCCCAAAGCTTCAAATTGTTCACCAATTTGAAATGCTAATTCACGTGTTGGTGTCAAAACCAATGCAAAATAACGTTGTGGATTGTCGAGCAGAGATTGAAGTATTGGAATAGCGAATGCACCAGTTTTACCACTGCCCGTTTCAGCCAAAGCAATAATATCGTTTCCCTTTAAAGCCACAGGAATAGCCTCTTTCTGAATTTTAGATGGGACCTTCCATTTTAATTCATTGACGGCTTCGATCAATGGTTCCACTAAACCCTGTTAGGAAATTCAATTTTATAAAAATGTTTCAAAAATCGGCACATAAAGCTCGAATAAAACTCACCAAATCTTCCCATGTTGTTGGGACCTCGTTCGTTGTCGCTTTTGTTTCGCCTTCACATTCCCCTTGTTCACTTTGTTCAGATTGCTGATCTGAAATATTCTCATCCAATTCGGAGTCTGAAGACATTTTGATAATTTTATCGGATAATTAAACTGTTTTCGTCTCTAATTTTGTATAAATGTTGATCGTGTGCCTGCTGTTAAATAACAATGTGAAACGCGTGGTTACAATGTTATTATGATGAAATGTCAAAAGTGAGCCTAACCTTACTTTTACTATTCAATTTAAATTAAGTAATTCATACAAAGCCATCTGTTGGTCGTTGCCTGAATCTTTTCTACAATAATAATCCAAGAAAATAGTCAAACACACGCCTGTTTTTATTTTAAATTTTTTTTTTATTTGCAGTTTCTCAAATTTTGCCGGAAAATGCAATAAAATTAACATGTTATCATTTTATCGAACATTTACGCCTTTTAATGTTGTTGCTTTGATATGACCCTTGTTTGGGATATTCAATGGAACGCCCTTATAACATGCGCAAAGATTATCATCTGTCAGTAGATCGGGAGCAACGGTTTCCCAAATTTTCTTCTTTGGATTGAGTTGTGCATCCGGATTCCGTGTGTATCCGTCACAATGAACCAAATCACCGGGAACTGAATTCGGGGGCGGAATCATAACCTCGACCTTGTCGGGACTAGAAGCGCACATAACCATTCCTTCCGATGTGATGCCACGCATTTTAGCCGGTTTAAGATTGCACATCACAATCACTAAGCGATTTTGCATTTCATCGATTTGAATATGTTTCACCAAGCCAGAGACAACTGTGCGTGGCTGGGCTTCGCCCAAATCAATTTTTTCCACATACAATGAATCAGCATCCGGATGACGATCTATTTCGATAATTTTTCCGACGCGTAGGTCAATTCGTCCCAATATCTACAGGTGCTTCTTCAGTAGCTGATGCGGCTGGTTTATCCGTAGTCGATTTTTCCTTTTTCGGCTTTTTCTCTTTTGCTTGCTTGGCTGGAGCTGCATTTTCAGTAGCGACCGTTGGATTTGATGATTTTTGATTGGCATTTGTTTGGGATGCTGTTGCACTCGATGGCAATGCAACTGGTCGTTTAGCACTCGGCACTGGAATTTGTTTTTTACCATTGCGTGTCTCAAGTTCGATCAATTGAATTTTGGCCAATTCGATTTGCTGGCAAATTTTTTCATTCTCTTCACGTAAAGAACGTTTTCGAATTTCATTCTTTTGCGATTTAAGCCAATTGAACTACAACAAAAGATGAATCATAACACAATGAAAATGCTGGACACCAAATTAGTAATTAATTTTATTTTACCTGAGATTGGAGTTCGTTGAGCTGATCACCAGCTTTCACATATAGATCTGCACTCATTTTCTTTCTTTTTGAATCAATTTCGTTTCACTAGAATTGCTAAAGAAAGTGCCAACAATCTATTCAGTGGTGTGTTGTATAAATAACATAACCCCTGCATCGAATGAATTGTGTCATTGAGCTGTCACTTCATTTGTAAAGTACTTTAAAAAAAATTCAGCCGTTAACTTTTTTTTTTGTGAAATTCCTGCTGAAATTGCAAATTCAATTATAAGAAAAACAAAAACTCGCGAATTTTACTATGTCTTTTGAAATATTATTTATTGATATACCAAATCTAAAATAGTGACTAAAAACATCATTTTTCTATCCAATATTAGCATTTTTCAACGACTTTGCCACGATGTAACCCTTTCCAGGAATATACAAACAAGATGATTTATAGCAAGCGACTAATTCATTATTTGTAGCCATATCAAAATAAATGGGATTGTAAAGTTTCCTCTTATTGCGAGGTATTTCAATGGGAGCACGTTCATAATTTTCACAATGAACCAAATCACCGGGCTCTGCATTCGGTGGCGGTATTAAAGGTTCTAAGAGATCTCCAGATTTAGCACACAATATTTTTCCATTAGACAGATGTCCTTTGAGTAAAGTTGGTTTGATGTTACACAAAACCACAACATTTTTATGCAAAAGTTGATCAGCTGGCATTGATTTGGCCAATGCAGCAACGATGGGACGTATTTCACCACTAATGTTTAATTTCATAATGTATAATGCATCTGCATCCTCTTCAACTGCCCTCTCAATCGCAATTATACGACCAATGCGCATATCCAATCGGCCAACATGAATATTAGCCGTTAGACTCGAATTTGAGTCGTTACCAGTTGGATTAATGTTTTGATTCTTTCCCAAATCACCCGCACCATTGTATTGAATGTTAAAAAATTCGGAGCAATAATAATTCAAAATATTTTGAACATGTTTCAATTTACTACCAAATAACGGTTCTGGTATCAATTGATCTGCCAAAATTTTAAAAATTTCAATTGCAACGTGAGCATCTTTAGCCGCATAATCTATTTGTTGCGCAGACAATATTGCTGCCTCCCAATCAGAGCATATGATCGTCCAATTTTTGTTAAGTTCTACATTCAAAATAGTTTTCGATAGTTTCGCAAGGCCACCTGATTTATAGCCACACATAATTGCCATATGCCGTAAATCGAATGTACTTGCAACTTTTATTTCATAGTCACGAGCCAAGTATGTGGCATCACCCTGGGGGGCAACACCAATTTTTACGATTTTGTCATCTTCCAGAATTTCCTTGTGGAGAAATTGAAAAAGATTTCGATAAAATTTCCAGAATCAAAGCTGTTCAAAGACAAGCATCACCTTCAACTCTGATGGAATCAGTTCCAGATTCGACAAACGAATTAAAGCACACAGTCCACGATGTGATGTTAGTTGCAATAATGCGACCGGTCTTCGTGTTTTATCAACAGTTACCCATTCACAATCGAAACCGAGAACATTATATTCTTTACAATGACTGACCAAAGTGAAGATATCAAATTTTATTAATTAACAGACAAGTTATTCTTTAAAAAAAAAAAAAAATCCGGATAAATTGAACATCTTCAGCTAATCCAATTGGTGAGGTTCAACTTACGATTTCAAGCTCTGTATCAATATCTGACATTGATCAACGTTGTTCACAACGTGCACTTGCTGATTTCGCAATGGAAGGTCATGATTGAATAAGATTTTAATTTTTCGCCATAAACGTGCACGATATTTGGCAGCATTAGCAGCACCAATGAAAAAACAACCAATACCAGCATAGGTGATAAACACTTTTTTATTCCAGAATTGTTTCTTGTCGTCGCACATTTCCGAATTTTTACCTAAATAATGTTTATTTATCCGTCGTCGAAAATATTCAACAACACTGTTTATTTATAATTTTGACATTTCTACTTCGTACTGTCATTGTGCATTCGAATTGTCGTTATTATGTGAAATTTCACAGAATTTTTTGCGCATTAAAACTACAAAAATTTTCCTGTTAACATTTTTTATTCACCTTATATTGAAATTATAATTAATGATAATGAATAATTAATAATATCAACCATATTTCGATATATTTGCATTCTTCAATGACTTGACTACAATGTTGCCCTTATCTGGAACAAATAAATATGATGATTGATAGCAAGCGACCAATTTATTATTTGTACGAAAATCAGAAGCGAGTGGATCAAAAAGTCTCATTTTTTTTCGCGGTGCTGTAACGAGATTGCGTTCAAAATTTTCGCAATAAATTAATTCGCCAGGCTCTGCATTCGATGGTGGTGCTAAAAATTCTTTGACATCACCAGATTCTGACTCTGCACACAATATCATACCATGCGTTGTGTGTCCTCTCAGCTTTGCCGGTTTAATATTGCACAAAACGACAACATTTTGATTTAATAGTTGATCCATTGGAAGGTGCTCAGCCCATTTCGTGGCAATCGGACGAATTTCATCGCCAATATCCACCTTCATCAAATAGAATTCGTCTGCATATGATGATTTTTCCACTGCAATAATGCGTCCAACACGCAAATCTAATCGACCAATATGGTCAACTGCTCGCGGAAAATTCATTACTTTTTTCTTTTTCTTTTTCTTTTTCATTTTATCATCTTCTGGTGTGCAATAGTTCATGGTCTGAACATTCAGTGTTCTCGTCACCAAGACCTTCCGTAATGTAACACATTCAACTGGTTCAATCAATTTCGAAGCACATAAATGACTGACACTACGTTCAGATTTTATTAAACTGTAAAATTTTCCGAGTTGAGCTGGGCTTCTGCTCAATAATAACAACTGTCGCAACATCTTTATTCAATTTACCTTTAGACTTTTGGTACAAATAAAAGATCAATTCTTTTCGAAGCCTTTTGTTGGTTATGTTTTCATTCTTTCGAACGTATGTTTAAACAGAAAGTCTGTCATATGGACTAAAGTATTGAGTACTTGATTCAGGTACTCACTGGCTATTCTTTGAATGAATCATTCCGAAACCGAATTCGAATGAACATTATCACCAAGACTGTCTTGTATTGAAACGCCTAATGAAAAGATGCAAAAATATCCAGAGCCGAATTTTCAATGTAGTTTATTTCCATAATTTTAAAGTAATTGCTATTTGTATAAAATTAACTCAGTCTTAATACTTAATATACAAAATATCAAATGAGATTTTTTTTCACGCGATATTTGCATTTTTCAGCGACTTTGTAACTATGTTACCCTTTTTCGGAATAAACAAACAAGCTGATCGATAGCAAGCAACTAATTGATTATTTATATTCATATCGGGAGCAAGTGGATCGAATATGAATCTTTTATAACGTTCAGTTTTATGGGGAATTCGTTCGAAATTTTGGCAATGAATCAAATCACCGGGTTTTGCATTCAATGGTGGTATCAGAGGCTCTTTCATATTACCAGATTTTGCACACATTATCATGCCATGCGTAATGTGTCCTTTCAGTGGTGCCGATTTTATATTACATAAAACCACAACATTTTGATTCAATAGTTCATTTTCTGGCATAAACTTGGCCAATCCAACAGCAATGGAACGAATTTCACCACAACCAATATCAACCTTTGTCAAATATAATGTTTCTTGCTTTGATTTTTGAATTTCAATAACACGTCCAACACGCATATCCAATCGCCCAACATGACTAACAGCTTGAGAATTTACCCTCGGTTTGGTTATCTTTTTTTTCTTTCCGGTAGTGCCAATCATCGGTGCAAAAAGATTTCTTAATGCAGTATGTTCATCTGCTTTGCTCTGCCGCTCCTGTTTTTCCTTCATAAAGTCTTTTTTAGTGCGGTAATTAATATTCTGTAGTCTTATTCTCATCGGCACTACACTTTTTCGCAATGTGAGATTTTCTTCTCGTTTCGTCAATTTCGATGCACACAAATGACCTAAACTACGTTCAGGTTGTACAAAACTGTAAATATTCCTAGTTTGGATTGTACATCTATTCAATAGTTGTCGCAACATCTTTATTCAATTGTTTTCCTAGACTTCGAAATTGAAATAATTTGTTCGTTTCACAATTGGTTATGGTTTGATTTGAATGTTGGACAGAATGCATGCTCATTATCTTCTGACATATCTCGTACTTTGATGAAGTAATACTTAATTACCTTTTTTTTTTCTTTTGAATTGAAACTTTTAGTAGCCCTATAATAAAATAATGAATAAAATGAATAGAGAAGGATGATTTTTTTTTTATTGGAAAAGATTTAATATATTTTGCAGTTGAATTTTTATTTCTTTCAAATTTTAAATGCAATCAAAAACTAAAATAACAGGAATACATGTATCCATATTTTACATAATATTCGCATTCTTCAAAGACTTTGCGACAATATTACCCTTTTCAGGAATGTACAAATAGTTCGATTGATAGCAAGCAATCAGTTCACCATTTGTAGACAAATCGGCGGCCAACGGATCGTAAAGTTTCTTCTTATCGCGAGGTGTTTCAGGGGGAACACGTTCGAAATTCTCACAATAAACCAAATCACCGGGCTCTGCATTCGATGGCGGTATTAATGGTTCCATAACATCACCAGACTTTGCGCACATGATCATACCCTCGGAAAGATGTCCTCGCAATTTGGATGGTTTGATGTTGCATAAAATAACAACATTTCGATTCAAAAGTTGATCATCTGGTATAAACTTTGCTAAACCAGCAACAATCGAACGAATATCCCCGCCAATGTCCACCTTTGTAAGATATAATGTGTCTGCATCGGGTGCCTTTTGAACTTCAACAATACGTCCGACACGCATATCCAATCGGCCAACATGTTCAACTGCTGGTGGATTCTTTTTTTGTTTTTTCTTTTTCTTTGCTGGTTCCGCTTCAGCTGTGCAATAGTTGCCAGTTTGTGGTTTTATTGCCACCGGCAATATGATTTTCCGTAATATGAGACTTTCATCGGATTGTATCAATTTTAATGATGCAAAATGACTGACACTACGCTCAATTTGTTTGAAATTGTAAAATTTCCCAATTGTGTTTCTGGTTAACAATTGTCGAAACATTTTTAAACAATTTTCTTAATTTCGCAATAAGAACTATTGTTAATGCGTATTTTATTCACTACACACTTTATTGGTTATGTTCACATTTCCGAACGTATGGCAATTGTACCGAAGTGTTAAGTATTCGGAACTCGAATATTCAAACATGTATTTAATATGCGACAAATATCGTTATTCGAACTAACACATCATTCTTCAGGCGCTTTGGAACGAAAATTCCTCAAGAATGTGCTATATTATTCGATGCGCCAAAATAGCAAACGGAATTTTTCGCTGATGAAATACTTACCTGATTTCAATTAAATTCAATGGTCAATTCAATTTCATTTATTCATAATTATCAATCTTTATTTTCAATGGTAAATATTATTATTATTGGACTGAATTCGAGATGTTCTCAACTGAAAAAATAGTCCAGATTTATTCTAATAAATGTTGAACGGGCTAATTTTTTAAAAATCGAAACTGTTGAATGGTTTGGCTGATTGAGTTTATAGTTAATAAATTAAAATGTATCGTTTGAGTACAATTGAGTACTGAGTAGTGAGAGATCATATTCAATATCTGATATTATTTTTATTTTTGTGGGCCTCCATCAAGCTATGTAATTTTAAGTTGTTTATTTTTTTTTTTTTGCAGGTTAAACTTAAGATTCTTTTCACACCAAACATCGAATGCATTGTAGTTTTTTTTTTGGTTTTTTCCTATTTTCTAAATGTTTGTTTAATGCAATAATTTCGATTCATATCTTTTTTTTTCCCCTGCCAAATCGATTCCATTTGGTATTTCCTCAATGTCGAGAGTTAGAGCTCATTCAATAGAATGTTAAGATGATTAATTTATTTATATATATATTTGCTTGAATTGGTTTCATGAAATAAGTTTCAAAATTCAAAAATTATCATTTGTCCGCTATTAATATGTTATAATAATAATTATTATTATTATTGCTTAGAATTAGAGAATAGACAATAATAATAATAATAATAATTTGAGTAAATTTGAAATGGTATGTTTGGTCATTTCCATCTTTGGAATAATATGATCGAGTAAATCAATGGTAATAATAAATAATTATTCAATGGTTAAAATTTCACATGAATCTGAATCAAAACTGATTCGGGTGCATTTTTCATTAATTTGAAGTGATTTGTTGAGTTTTTGTTGCTGTTGAGCTGTTGATTTGGTTAAAACTAACATTTAAAATGAATGAATAAACTGCTACTTAATTTAGTTCAATGTTCTACGCAATTGAAGAAGCCTCATCTCTTAATCAATTGTATTGAGAATTTTGTTATATTTCATTTGTTTGATTTCGAATTAAATTGCGAACTGAAAACAGAAAATCCAATTAAAATATGATTCGTATTTTAGAAATACTTTCCGAACACCGATTAATATATTTAAATCGTCAATATCGGTTTCATTTAAAAATTTTAAAATATTCTACACTCAAAGCGAATTTGTTATTCACAATACACACGTACACACGTAAATCCAAACCAATTGTTGTTTTTGTTCACATTGCAGTTAATAAATTAATAATCATCGGATTCGCGCAATGCCCATTCAAAAATACACA